>CAWWDY010002051.1:0-61879 GCA_963942605.1 Poecilus cupreus
CATTTTGTATGTTTTTGCAAGCTGAAAACAGCTATTTATCTTGATTTTGCAAACATAAGTCACTACACACGGCATATACATGAATATGAAAGTTTAAATACTTGAAAACAGCATTTTGTATGTTTTTGCAAGCTGAAAACAGCTATTTTATCTTGATTTTGCAAGCATAAGCCATTACACACGATATATACATGAATATGATAGTTTAAAATACTTAGAAACCATGTTTTGTATTTTTTTGCATGCTTAAAACAGCAATTTTATCTTGATTTCACCAACATTAGCCATTATACACGACAGAAACATGAATATGCCAGTTTTATTTCTTTAAATCGGTGTTTTGTATGCTTTTGCATGCTTAGAATAGCAATTTTATCTTGATTTCATCAACATTAGCCATTATACACGACAGAAACATGAATATGACAGTTTAAATACTTTAGAACAGCATTTTGTATCTTTTTGCAAACTGAAAACAGCTATTTTATCTTGATTTTGCAAACATAAGCCATTACACACGACATATACATAAATATGATAGTTTAAATACTTGAAAACTGCATTTTGTATGTTTTTGCGAACTGAAAACAGATATTTTATCTTGATTTTGCAAACATAAGCCATTACACACGACATATACATGAATATGACAGTTTGTATACTTAAAAACGGTGTTTTGTATGCTTTTGCATGCTTAAAACAGCAATTTTATCTTGGTTTCACCAACATTTGCCATTATACACGACAGAAACATGAATATGACAGTTTAAATACTTTAAAACAGCATTTTGTATGTTTTTGCAAGCTGAAAAGAGCTATTTAATCTTGATTTTGCAAACATAAGCCATTACACACGACATATACATGAAAATGACAGTTTGTATACTTAAAAACTGTGTTTTGTATGCTTTTGCATGCTTAAAAACTGCAATTTTATCTTGATTTCACCAACATTAGCCATTATACACGACAGAAACATGAATATGACAGTATAAATACTTGAAAACAGCATTTTGTATGTTTTTGCAAGCTGAAAACAGCTATTTTATCTTGATTTTGCAAACATAAGCCATTACACACGACATATACATGAATATGACAGTTTGTATACTTAAAAACGGTGTTTTGTATGCTTTTGCATGCTTAAAACTGCAATTTTATCTTGATTTCACCAACATTAGCCATTATACACGACAGAAACATGAATATGACAGTTTAAATACTTGAAAACAGCATTTTGTATGTTTTTGCAAGCTGAAAACAGCTATTTTAACTTGATTTTGCAAACATAAGCCATTACACACGACATATACATGAATATGACAGTTTGTGTACTTAAAAACGGTGTTTTGTATGCTTTTGCGTGCTTAAAACAGCAATTTTATCTTGATTTTACCAACATTAGCCATTATACAGGACAGAAACATGAATATGACAGTTTTAATACTTTAAAACAGCATTTTGTATGTTTTTGCAAGCTGAAAACAGCTATTTTATCTAGATTTTGCAAACATAAGCCATTACACACGACATATACATGAATATGACAGTTTGTGTACTTGAAAACGGTGTTTTGTATGCTTTTGCATGCTTAAAACTGCAATTTTATCTTAATTTCACCATCATTAGCCATTATACACGACAGAAACATGAATATGACAGTTTAAAAACTTGAAAACAACATTTTGTATGTTTTTGCAAGCTGAAAACAGCTATTTTATCTTGAATTTGCAAACATAAGCCATTACACACGACATATACATGAATATGACAGTTTGTATACATAAAAACGGTGTTTTGTATGCCCTTGCATGCTTAAAACTGCAATTTTATCTTGATTTCACCAAAATAAGCCATTATACACGACAGAAACATGAATATGACAGTTTTAATACTTGAAAACAGCATTTTGTATGTTTTTGCAAGTTGAAAACAGCTATTTAATCTTGATTTTGCAAACATAACCCATTACACACGATATATACATGAATATGATAGTTTAAATACTTTAGAACAGCATTTTGTATCTTTTTGCAAACTGAAAACAGCTATTTTATCTTGATTTTGCAAACATAAGCCATTACACATGACATATACATAAATATGATAGTTTAAATACTTGAAAACTGCATTTTGTATGTTTTTGCGAACTGAAAACAGATATTTTATCTTGATTTTGCAAACATAAGCCATTACACACGACATATACATGAATATGACAGTTTGTATACTTAAAAACGGTGTTTTGTATGCTTTTGCATGCTTAAAACAGCAATTTTATCTTGGTTTCACCAACATTTGCCATTATACACGACAGAAACATGAATATGACAGTTTAAATACTTTAAAACAGCATTTTGTATGTTTTTGCAAGCTGAAAAGAGCTATTTAATCTTGATTTTGCAAACATAAAACATTACACACGACATATACATGAATATGACAGTTTGTATACTTAAAAAGGGTGTTTTGTATGCTTTTGCATGATTAAAACTGCAATTTTATATTGATTTCACCAACATTAGCCATTATACACGACAGAAACATGAATATGACAGTATAAATACTTGAAAACAGCATTTTGTATGTTTTTGCAAGCTGAAAACAGCTATTTTATCTTGATTTTGCAAACATAAGCTGTTTTGTATGCTTTTGCATGCTTAAAACTGCAATTTTATCTTGATTTCATCAACATTAGCCATTATACACGACAGAAACATGAATATGACAGTTTAAATACTTGAAAACAGCATTTTGTATGTTTTTGCAAGCTGAAAACAGCTATTTTAACTTGATTTTGCAAACATAAGCCATTACACACGACATATACATGAATATGACAGTTTGTGTACTTAAAAACGGTGTTTTGTATGCTTTTGCGTGCTTAAAACTGCAATTTTATCTTGATTTTACCAACATAAGCCATTATACAGGACAGAAACATGAATATGACAGTTCTAATACTTTAAAACAGCATTTTGTATGTTTTTGCAAGCTGAAAACAGCTATTTTATCTAGATTTTGCAAACATAAGCCATTACACACGACATATACATGAATATGACAGTTTGTGTACTTAAAAACGGTGTTTTGTATGCTTTTGCATGCTTAAAACTGCAATTTTATCTTAATTTCACCATCATTAGCCATTATACACGACAGAAACATGAATATGACAGTTTAAAAACTTGAAAACAACATTTTGTATGTTTTTGCAAGCTGAAAACAGCTATTTTATCTTGAATTTGCAAACATAAGCCATTACACACGACATATACATAAATATGACAGTTTGTATACATAAAAACGGTGTTTTGTATGCCCTTGCATGCTTAAAACTGCAATTTTATCTTGATTTCACCAAAATAAGCCATTATACACGACAGAAACATGAATATGACAGTTTTAATACTTGAAAACAGCATTTTGTATGTTTTTGCAAGTTGAAAACAGCTATTTAATCTTGATTTTGCAAACATAACCCATTACACACGATATATACATGAATATGATAGTTTAAATACTTTAGAACAGCATTTTGTATCTTTTTGCAAACTGAAAACAGCTATTTTATCTTGATTTTGCAAACATAAGCCATTACACACGACATATACATAAATATGATAGTTTAAATACTTGAAAACTGCATTTTGTATGTTTTTGCGAACTGAAAACAGATATTTTATCTTGATTTTGCAAACATAAGCCATTACACACGACATATACATGAATATGACAGTTTGTGTACTTGAAAACGGTGTTTTGTATGCTTTTGCATGCTTAAAACTGCAATTTTATCTTAATTTCACCATCATTAGCCATTATACACGACAGAAACATGAATATGACAGTTTAAAAACTTGAAAACAACATTTTGTATGTTTTTGCAAGCTGAAAACAGCTATTTTATCTTGAATTTGCAAACATAAGCCATTACACACGACATATACATGAATATGACAGTTTGTATACATAAAAACGGTGTTTTGTATGCCCTTGCATGCTTAAAACTGCAATTTTATCTTGATTTCACCAAAATAAGCCATTATACACGACAGAAACATGAATATGACAGTTTTAATACTTGAAAACAGCATTTTGTATGTTTTTGCAAGTTGAAAACAGCTATTTAATCTTGATTTTGCAAACATAACCCATTACACACGATATATACATGAATATGATAGTT
The DNA here is from genome assembly GCA_963942605.1 of Poecilus cupreus. Lineage (NCBI taxonomy): Eukaryota > Metazoa > Arthropoda > Insecta > Coleoptera > Carabidae > Poecilus > Poecilus cupreus. The sequence continues at coordinate 4,190 of CAWWDY010002051.1, forward strand.
TAAATACTTTAGAACAGCATTTTGTATCTTTTTGCAAACTGAAAACAGCTATTTTATCTTGATTTTGCAAACATAAGCCATTACACACGACATATACATAAATATGATAGTTTAAATACTTGAAAACTGCATTTTGTATGTTTTTGCGAACTGAAAACAGATATTTTATCTTGATTTTGCAAACATAAGCCATTACACACGACATATACATGAATATGACAGTTTGTATACTTAAAAACGGTGTTTTGTATGCTTTTGCATGCTTAAAACAGCAATTTTATCTTGGTTTCAGCAACATTTGCCATTATACACGACAGAAACATGAATATGACAGTTTAAATACTTTAAAACAGCATTTTGTATGTTTTTGCAAGCTGAAAAGAGCTATTTAATCTTGATTTTGCAAACATAAAACATTACACACGACATATACATGAATATGACAGTTTGTATACTTAAAAAGGGTGTTTTGTATGCTTTTGCATGATTAAAACTGCAATTTTATATTGATTTCACCAACATTAGCCATTATACACGACAGAAACATGAATATGACAGTATAAATACTTGAAAACAGCATTTTGTATGTTTTTGCAAGCTGAAAACAGCTATTTTATCTTGATTTTGCAAACATAAGCTGTTTTGTATGCTTTTGCATGCTTAAAACTGCAATTTTATCTTGATTTCATCAACATTAGCCATTATACACGACAGAAACATGAATATGACAGTTTAAATACTTGAAAACAGCATTTTGTATGTTTTTGCAAGCTGAAAACAGCTATTTTAACTTGATTTTGCAAACATAAGCCATTACACACGACATATACATGAATATGACAGTTTGTGTACTTAAAAACGGTGTTTTGTATGCTTTTGCGTGCTTAAAACTGCAATTTTATCTTGATTTTACCAACATAAGCCATTATACAGGACAGAAACATGAATATGACAGTTCTAATACTTTAAAACAGCATTTTGTATGTTTTTGCAAGCTGAAAACAGCTATTTTATCTAGATTTTGCAAACATAAGCCATTACACACGACATATACATGAATATGACAGTTTGTGTACTTGAAAACGGTGTTTTGTATGCTTTTGCATGCTTAAAACTGCAATTTTATCTTAATTTCACCATCATTAGCCATTATACACGACAGAAACATAAATATGACAGTATAAAAACTTGAAAACAACATTTTGTATGTTTTTGCAAGCTGAAAACAGCTATTTTATCTTGAATTTGCAAACATAAGCCATTACACACGACATATACATGAATATGACAGTTTGTATACATAAAAACGGTGTTTTGTATGCCCTTGCATGCTTAAAACAGAAATTTTATCTTGATTTCACCAACATTAACCATTATACACGACAGAAACATGAACATGACAGATTAAATACTTGAAAACAGCATTTTGTAGGTTTTTGCAAGCTGAAAACAGCTATTTTATCTTGATTTTGCAAACATAAGCCATTACACACGACATATACATGAATATGACAGTTTGTATACTTAAAAACGGTATTTTGTATGCTTTTGCATGCTTACAACAGCAATTTTATCTTGATTTCACCAACATTAGCCATTATACAGGACAGAAACATGAATATGACAGTTTAAATACTTGAAAGCAGCATTTTGTATGTTTTTGCAAACTGAAAACAGCTATTTTATCTTGATTTTGCAAACTTAAGCCATTACACACGACATATATATGAATATGACAGTTTGTATACTTAAAAACGCTGTTTCGTATGCTTTTGCATGCTTAAAACTGCAATTTTATCTTGATTTCACCAACATTAGCCATTATACACGACAGAAACATGAATATGACAGTTTAAATGCTTGAAAACAGCATTTTGTATGTTTTTGCAAGCTGAAAACAGCTATTTTATCTTGATTTTGCAAACATAAGCCATTACACACGACATATACATGAATATGACAGTTTGTATACTTAAAAACGGTGTTTCGTATGCTTTTGCATGCTTAAAACTGCAATTTTATCTTGATTTTACCAACATTAGCCATTATATACGACAGAAACATGTATATGACATTTTAAATACTTGAAAACAACATTTTGTATGTTTTTGCAAGCTGAAAACATATATATTTTATCTTGATTTTTCAAACATAAGCCATTACACACGACATATACATGAATATGACAGTTTGTATATTTAAAAACTGTGTTTTGTATGCTTTTGCATTCTTAAAACAGCAATTTTATCTTGATTTCACCAACATTAGCCATTATACAGGACAGAAACATGAATATGACAGTTTAAATACTTGAAAGCAGCATTTTGTATGTTCTTGCAAACTGAAAACAGCTATTTTATCTTGATTTTGCAAACTTAAGCCATTACACACGACATATATATGAATATGACAGTTTGTATACTTAAAAACGGTGTTTCGTATGCTTTTGCATGCTTAAAACTGCAATATAATCTTGATTTCACCAACATTAGCCATTATACACGACAGAAACATGAATATGACAGTTTAAATGCTTGAAAACAGCATTTTGTATGTTTTTGCAAGCTGAAAACAGCTATTTTATCTTGATTTTGCAAACATAAGCCATTACACACGACATATACATGAATATGACAGTTTGTATACTTAAAAACGGTATTTTGTATGCTTTTGCATGCTTACAACAGCAATTTTATCTTGATTTCACCAACATTAGCCATTATACACGACAGAAACATGAATATGACAGTTTAAATACTTGAAAACAGCATTTTGTATGTTTTTGCAAGCTAAAAACAGCTATTTTATCTAGATTTTGCAAACATAAGCCATTACACACGACATATACATGAATATGACAGTTTGTGTACTTAAAAAGGATTTTTTGTATGCTTTTGCATGCTTAAAACTGCAATTTTATCTTGATTTCACCAACATTAGCCATTATACACGACAGAAACATGAATATGACAGTTTAAAAACTGGAAAACAACATTTTGTATGTTTGTGCAAGCTGAAAACAGCTATTTTATCTTGATTTTGCAAACATAAGCCATTACACACGACATATACATGAATATAACAGTTTGTATACATAAAAACAGTGTTTTGTATGCTTTTGCATGCTTAAAACTGCAATTTTATCTTGATTTTACCAACATTAGCCATTATACAGGACAGAAACATGTATATGACATTTTAAATACTTGAAAACAACATTTTGTATGTTTTTGCAAGCTGAAAACAGATATTTTATCTTGATTTTTCAAACATAAGCCATTACACACGACATATACATAAATATGACAGTTTGTATATTTAAAAACGGTGTTTTGTATGCTTTTGCATGATTAAAACTGCAATTTTATTTTGGTTTCACCAACATTAGCCATTATACACGACAGAAACATGAATATGACAGTTTAAATACTTTAAAACAGCATTTTGTATGTTTTTGCAAGCTGAAAACAGCTATTTTATCTTGATTTTGCAAACATAAGCCATTACACACTACATATACATGAATATGACAGTTTGTATACATAAAAACGGTGTTTTGTATGCTTTTGCATTCTTAAAACAGCAATTTTATCTTGATTTCACCAACATTAGCCATTATACAGGACAGAAACATGAATATGACAGTTTAAATACTTGAAAGCAGCATTTTGTATGTTTTTGCAAACTGAAAACAGCTATTTTATCTTGATTTTGCAAACTTAAGCCATTACACACGACATATATATGAATATGACAGTTTGTATACTTAAAAACGGTGTTTTGTATGCTTTTGCATGCTTAAAACAGCAATTTTATCTTGATTTCACCAACATTAGCCATTATACACGACAGAAACATGAATATGACAGTTTAAATACTTGAAAACAGCATTTTGTATGTTTTTGCAAGCTGAAAACAGCTATTTTATCTAGATTTTGCAAACATAAGCCATTACACACGACATATACATGAATATGACAGTTTGTGTACTTAAAAACGGTGTTTTGTATGCTTTTGCATGCTTAAAACTGCAATTTTATCTTGATTTCACCATCATTAGCCATTATACACGACAGAAACATGAATATGACAGTTTAAAAACTTGAAAACAACATTTTGTATGTTTTTGCAAGCTGAAAACAGCTATTTTATCTTGAATTTGCAAACATAAGCCATTACACACGACATATTCATGAATATGACAGTTTGTATACATAAAAACGGTGTTTTGTATGCTTTTGCATGCTTAAAACTGCAATTTTATCTTGATTTCACCAACATTAGCCATTATACACGACAGAAACATGAATATGACAGTTTTAATACTTTAAAACAGCATTTTGTATGTTTTTGCAAGCTGAAAGCAGTAATTTTATCTTGATTTTGCAAACATAACCCATTACACACGACATATACATGAATATGACAGTTTGTATACTTAAAAACGGTGTTTCGTATGCTTTTGTATGCTTAAAACTGCAATTTTATCTTGATTTCACCAACATTAGCTATTATACACGACAGAAACATGTATATGACATTTTAAATACTTGAAAACAACATTTTGTATGTTTTTGCAATCTGAAAACATATATTTTATCTTGATTTTTCAAACATAAGCCATTACACACGACATATACATGAATATGACAGTTTGTATATTTAAAAACGGTGTTTTGTATGCTTTTGCATTCTGAAAACAGCAATTTTATCTTGATTTCACCAACATTAGCCATTATACAGGACAGAAACATGAATATGACAGTTTAAATACTTGAAAGCAGCATTTTGTATGTTTTTGCAAACTGAAAACAGCTATTTTATCTTGATTTTGCAAACTTAAGCCATTACACACGACATATACATGAATATGACAGTTTGTATTCTTAAAAACGGTGTTTTGTATGCTTTTGCATGCTTAAAACTGCAATTTTATCTTGATTTCACCAACATTAGCCATTATGCATGACAGAAACATGAATATGACAGTTTAAATACTTGAAAACAGCATTTTGTATGTTTTTGCAAGCTGAAAACAGCTATTTTATCTTGATTTTGCAAACATAAGCCATTACGCACGACATATACATGAATATGACAGTTTGTATACATAAAAACGGTGTTTTGTATGCTTTTGCATGCCTAAAACTGCAATTTTATCTTGATTTCACCAACATTAGCCATTATACACGACAGAAACATGAATATGACAGTTTAAATACTTGAAAACAGCATTTTGTATGTTTTTGCAAGCTGAAAACAGCTATTTTATCTTGATTTTGCAAACATAAGCCATTACACACGACATATACATGAATATGACTGTTTGAACCCGAGGGTTGCATGCTTATTGAAATAAAATAGACTTATTTGGTTTAAGTTGTATATTCAACTGTCGTTGTAAGAATAATAATATCTACACAAATATTTACAGAGGTAACCTACTGACTAAGGATACAAGTTGGGGTGAATCGAAGATCACTGATCGTAGCCGAACAGAGTGCTCGGCTCAACATTCTCCCCCCGTTGAAGGGGTTGCTTCAACTAATATTTATAATTAACATTTATGAAACAAAAAAGATTTATATAAGGCATGAGCAGAAAAATATAAAAACCTAATAATAAAATTTGAATATAACTAGGATTTAATTGATCGCCTTATATCTATCACTCATTCACTGAATTGCCCCTTGCTTAAATGGTCACTGCACTTTCACTTTGCTCGAATGGCAACACGCACAACTTCCGGGTAGCGCGTTTAAAAGTCCCTTGTTTAGTGCGCACCGTTGCAACTCGAACATTTTTGTCTTCCCCTGGGTGGGTGTCGATGACGCGGCCGATTCTCCAGCACAGCGGTGGTACGTTGTCTTCCATCAGGTACTCGCGGCTCCACCGCTTCCAGAAGTGTGTTCGTACATACTCCACTAGCTGCCACCTGGACAATCTATTTAATTGTGTGTTGCTGACGTCATACTCTGGCATTTCCGTCAGTGGTTGCCTTATTAGGAAGTGTCCGGGGGTTAAGGTTTCGAGGTCATTAGGATCAGCGGAAATAGGTGTCAAAGGGCGTGAATTTAAGCAAGCTTCAACTCTAACAAGAAACGTATGCATTTCACTAAATGTTAAATTTGCATTACCAACCGTTCTTTTTAAATGGTTTTTAATTGATTTCACGCAGCTTTCCCATAGACCTCCCATGTGTGGAGATTTGGGAGGGATGAAATGCCATTTGATAGTTAAATTGGACATTTCATTGTGTATCGCGTTTTTGATTTTGTCCTGTTTGAAAAAGTCGGATAATTCTTTTAATGAATTATTTGCGCCAACAAAGTTGGTGGCGTTATCTGAATAGATTTCTGCTGGGAGGCCGCGGCGGCCAATAAATCTCTTAAAGGCACCTAGAAATTCATCAGTCGATAGGTCTGGCACTAACTCGATATGGACCGCTTTAGTTGAAAAACATACAAAAACTGCGATGTAAGACTTGATAAGCCGTTTACCACGACCTCGCGATTCTTTTGTCATCACCGGTCCCGCGTAATCTACTCCTGTTATTAAAAACGGACGTGATGGTTGTACTCTATTAGCGGGAAGGTCACCCAACTTAGGACTTGAATTTTTTTGATTTGCTTTAAAACATTTGATACAATGATGTAATACTTGCCTAGCTACACTTCTACCTGATATGACCCAATATCGTTGGCGTGTTGCAGCCAACGTGGCTTGGGGGCCGGCATGCAGGTGCATTTCATGGATTTGTCTTACTATTAATTTGGTGACAAAGTGATTTTGTGGCAAAATAATCGGATGCTTTACATCATTTTGAATATTTGCATTCTTTAGTCTACCGCCTACTCTAATTAAGCCTTTTTCATCTAGAAAGGGATCTAATGGTAATAATTTTGAAGCTTTATGTAATGGCTTATTGCCACTAAGATTTTTTTATATCATGTGAAAATTCGTTTTTTTGTATTAAACGCACTATATTAGAAGAAGAGTTTTCAAGTTCCTCAACCGAAAGACTACCTGTTACTTTATTATTATGATTTTGTTTGCAATTACGAATGAATCTGAAAACCCACGCATAAACTCTTCGTAATTTTTCAAAACTAGAAAATTTTGTTAAGTTTAAAGTACACTGATTTGTCACTACTGTGTGCATATTGACGCGAGTTTCAGGTATGTCTAATTTTGTATTAATTATTGATTGTGGCCAAAGTGGTTCATCCGTTTTCAAAAACTCTGGTCCGGTAAACCATAAATTATGTTTTATTAATTCTGAAGGTAGAGCACCCCTGCTTAGAATGTCTGCCGCATTATTCTCGGATTTAACATGATGCCAGCTATTTGTATTTGTTATTTTTGTAATTTCTGACACTCTATTTGCTATAAACATTTTTAAGGAAGTTGGTGGGGTGTTTATCCATGCCAGTACTGTGCTTGAATCTGTCCACAAAAATTCACGTGAGATGCTTAGGTTAATAGCTTGGCGGATTTTTTTTATTAATTGCGCTAATAAGAACGCACCGCATAATTCTAAGCGAGGGAGCGTGATAGTTTTTAATGGGGCTACGCGTGACTTTGAGCACAGTAATCTAGTTTCAAAAACGCCTTCGGAGTTCACCGACCTAATATAAATTGCAGCTCCGTAACCCTGCATAGATGCATCACAGAACCCGTGGATCTCAATAGAATTCGGGGAAACAAACGGAATAATTTTTCTCGGACAATGTATATCTTGAATGATACTTAATTGATTCAAAAAAGAGTTCCACATAGTATGTATATGGGCTGGCACTGATTCGTCCCATGATATTTTAAATGCCCATAATTGTTGTAAGATAATTTTTGCCCTCATTATTATAGGGCCAATTAGTCCTAAGGGGTCAAAAATTTGAGCTATGGTGGATAAAATATTTCTTTTTGTTATTTTATTTGATGATGATCTTAACTGACTTTCAAATTTAAAAACGTCTAATCTTGAATTCCAATAAAGACCTAAAACTTTAGAAAATTCGTTATTAAATAAGCTAACGTTGCAGTTATTAGTATTTTGATTGTCTTGTGACGAAATATCGCTACAATTTGACTGAAATTTCCTGAGTTCAAAACCTGCTTGAGCTAAAATGTTAGTTATTTGAGTTTTTATTTCAATTAATTCTGAGCCTGAATCAGCACCGGTTAAAAGGTCATCCATGTAAAATTCATTACGAATGATTTCGCAAGCCTTTGGAAAATTAAATTCGTTTTCATCAGCGAGTTGTTTTAGACACCGAGTTGCTAAAAAACTCGCAGGCTTAGTCCCATATGTGAGCGTGGTTAGCTTAAATGTTTTAATTGGTTCGTTTGGGTCTTGACGCCAAAGAATTAGTTGCAAATTTGAATCTTCAGGATATACTCTAATTTGGCGGTACATTTTTGCAATGTCCGCGTTTAATGCGTATTGATGCATTCGGAATCTTATAGCTATTGTAAATAAATCTGATTGTATGACAGGGCCTGACATGAAATTATCGTTAAGACTACGACCGTTATCGCTAATTAAGGACGCGTCGAAAACCACCCGAAGTTTTGTTGTAGTGCTGGATTCCTTTAAAACAGCGTGATGTGGTAGATAAGAATATGGTGCGTTATTTTCATCAAGTGACCCTGCGGGTTCCATATGACCTAAATTTTGATATTCTGTAATGAATTTCGAATATTCTAATTTCAATTCTGGATTTTTATTTAGTTTTCTTTCAGTACTATAAAATCGCTTTAATGTTAAAGATTTAGTTTCACCTAGTTCCAGATTGTTGTCCTTTATTGGAAGTTTAACAATAAACCTACCATCTGGGGATTTCAACGTGTTTCTTTGGAAATGCTTCTCGCAATCTATTTCTTCTAGTGTAAGAATTTTAGAGACGTTATTACCGTTGTTTATATCGTCTAGCTCAAAGAATTTTTGCATCTGGTTTTCCAAATGACTATTACTCGGAATTGCTGTAGACAGATTGCAAGATGTTTGTTGTAAAGAGCTGTTGTTAGAGTATGGACCGCCTGCAATAAACCCGAAATGTGTTTTCTGAAAAACTAACCCGCATGGAGCCTTTACCTGGCCTATGCACAAAAGATTCCAGAACAGTTCGGCCCCTATTAGTAAATTCACTTTATTGGGCTCATAAAACTTGGGATCAGCTAAGTACAAATTCTCAGGGATTTCCAAGGCGACTGGGCTAACTGATGTCAGAGGCAGATTTTCCGTTATTTTCTCGACTACAAAGCAATTTAAATTCGCGGAGAAAGAATTATATCTAGATTTAATATCCACTGGAGCTTGTCTATTTGTTGAACTAATTGTACCGTTTAAGCCCTTAATTTCTACATGAGCAGGGAATGAATTTAAATTTAACTCTTTAACCATGGAATATGTGATATAATTTGACATAGAGCCTTGATCTAAAAATGCTCTGCATGGTCGGTATTCATTGTTCGAATTTTTTATTAAAATAATAGCTGTGGACAGCAGAACAGAATTTGTACTTGTATTACGAGATTGATACGTCACTGTAGCCGCTGAATTTATAGTTGGTTTGTCTGAATGCAAAAGAGTGTGATGTTTTTCATTACAGGTTCGACATTTTGAATTAGAACGACAATTTGCCAATAAATGATTATTTCTAAGACAATTTGTACATAGCTTAAGATTCTGAGCTTCACTAGATCTATCTTCCAAATTTAGGTTTAAAAATGTCTCGCATTGACTAATTTTATGTGTTGTATTTTTGCAAAATAAACAAAACTGCTTTTTGTTTTGAGTAGTCGCGTATGAGACCGTTCGAGGTTTGAATTGGGGATTTTGTGATTTTAATGTAGAGTTAGGATTTGAGGTTGACCCAGGTTTATTTTGATGTACTTGCATTGTGTTTAAAGATTGTAAGGTTACACAACGTTTTTCTAAGAAATCAATCAGTTGTTGATAAGTAGGTACTGTGGCATCTAAAGATGCCTGCCATTCGTGTTTCGTAGCATAATCCAATTTTTCAGTTATTACTGGTACAATTAAGGCGTGCCAACCGGTGATATCTATTTTTAATTTTTTTAGAGAGGCTGTATTTGAGGAGACGCTATCTAATAATTCGCGTAGCATTGTGAGCGACGGTTTTGCGAGCGAGGGTGCGTGAAGAATTGAAGAAATATGATCTTGTACGATCAATCGCGTGTTTTTAAATCGTTTTTCTAAGATTTCCCAAGCCTTTGAATAATTGTCTTCATCTATTGTTAAAGAATCTACTGACCGCAACGCCTCATCACGTAAACATGATTTTAAGTATTGAAAACGTTGTCGATTATTCAAAGCCTTGTTATCACCTATGACGGACTTAAAGGCGTTTTCAAAATTTAACCATTCTTTATAATCGCCGCTAAATGTTCTTAAATTAATAACGGGTAGATTAAGCGGTATACGGTCATTTAATTGAGTGTGTACCGGAGCGGTATTGGCACAAACTTGAGGTGTGCTAATGATTGCTGACTTATCAAGAATATCTTTGATTTTAGATGCCAAATCGCAATATGTATCCTCAAACTCCGCTCGCCTATTCATGTGGTCTTCAGCGGGTGTTGTTTTATCTAACTGCTCTATTTCATACTGAATTTGGTCAAAATCTTTATGCGCATCACTGAGAATTTCTAAGCGTACATTTAATTGATTTATACTACAGTTTGTGATATCAAAAGACTTTATGAAATCATCGATTCTTTTTAATTTAATTTCGACAAATTTGCGTTGTTGTTGGTAATGCTCTAATTTCGACATTTTGAGCTAATAAATATGAAAACGCAAAGCTTCTGTGTTTAGATCCGAATACTTGCTTAATTATGAGAATATAAAGGATAGAAACAAAGGAAATGACAACCACTGACCTGGTGCTGCTGGACATCGATCTTCGCCTTGGTATGTGGAATTTCGATCGAACACCGGACTTGGAGCTCCTCGTAGGTGATGATAAATGTGCTCAAGTGTGTGGATGATGGGAGCAACTGCCCTTCTCACCGCCTTTGTTGGAAGCACTTGTATCACCTTTATGCACTTAGTTAAATTAATTGATTATCAATTGTATATCCGGCTCGAAGGACCAATGTTTGAACCCGAGGGTTGCATGCTTATTGAAATAAAATAGACTTATTTGGTTTAAGTTGTATATTCAACTGTCGTTGTAAGAATAATAATATCTACACAAATATTTACAGAGGTAACCTACTGACTAAGGATACAAGTTGGGGTGAATCGAAGATCATCGATCGTAGCCGAACAGAGTGCTCGGCTCAACAATGACAGTGTGTATACATAAAAACGGTGTTTTGTATGCTTTTGCATGCCTAAAACTGCAATTTTATCTTGATTTCACCAACATTTGCCATTATACACGACAGAAACATGAATATGACAGTTTAAATACTTTAAAACAGCATTTTGTATGTTTTTGCAAGCTGAAAACAGCTATTTTATCTTGATTTTGCAAACATAAGATATTACACACGACATATACATAAATATGACAGTTTAAATACATGAAAACAGCATTTTGTATGTTTTTGCAAGCTGAAAACAGCTATTTATCTTGATTTTCCAAACATAAGCCACTACACACGGCATATACATGAATATGACAGTTTAAATACTTGAAAACAGCATTTTGTATGTTTTTCAAGCTGAAAACAGCTATTTTATCTTGATATTGCAAACAAAAGCCATTACGCACGAAATATACATGAATATGACAGTTTGTATATTTGAAAACGGTGTTTTGTATGCTTTTGCATGCTTAAAACAGATATTTTATCTTGATTTTAGCAACAGTAGCCATTATATATGACAAAAACATGAATATGACAGTTTAAATACTTGAAAACAGCATTTTGTATGTTTTTGCAAACTGAAAACAGCTATTTTATCTTGATTTTGCAAACATAAGCCATTACACACGACATATACATGAATATGACAGTTTGTATACTTAAAAACGGTGTTTTGTATGCTTTTGCATGACTAAAACAGCAATTTTATCTTGAATTCACCAACATTAGCCTATATACAAGACAGAAACATGAATATGACAGTTTAAATACTTGAAAACAGCATTTTGTATGTTTTTGCAAGCTGAAAACAGCTATTTTATCTTGATTTTGCAAGCATAAGCCATTACACACTACATATACATGAATATGATAGTTTAAATACTTAGAAACGGTGATTTGTATTTTTTTGCATGCTTAAAACAGCAATTTTATCTTAATTTCACCAACATTAGTCATTACACACGACATATACATGAATATGACATCTTGTATACATAAAAACGGTGTTTTGTATCCTTTTGCATGCTTAAAACTGCAATTTTATCTTGATTTCACCAACATTAACCATTATACACGACAGAAACATGAACATGACAGATTAAATACTTGAAAACAGCATTTTGTATGTTTTTGCAAGCTGAAAACAGCTATTTTATCTTGATTTTGCACACATAAGCCATTACACACGATATATACATTAATATGACAGTTTGTATTCTTAAAAACGGTGTTTTGTATGCTTTTGCATGCTTAAAACTGCAATTTTATCTTGATTTCACCAACATTAGCCATTATGCATGACAGAAACATGAATATGACAGTTTAAATACTTGAAAACAGCATTTTGTATGTTTTTGCAAGCTGAAAACAGCTATTTTATCTTGATTTTGCAAACATAAGCCATTACACACGACATATACATGAATATGACAGTTTGTATACTTAAAAACGGTGTTTTGTATGCTTTTGCATGATAAAAACTGCAATTTTATTTTGATTTCACCAACATTAGCCATTATACACGACAGAAACATGAATATGACAGTTTAAATACTTGAAAACAGCATTTTGTATTTTTTTGCAAGCTGAAAACAGCTATTTTATCTTGATTTTGCAAACATAAGCCATTACACACGACATATACATAAATATGACAGTTTAAATACATGAAAACAACATTTTGTATGTTTTTGCAAGCTGAAAACAGCTATTTATCTTGATTTTCCAAACATAAGCCACTACACACGGCATATACATGAATATGACAGTTTAAATACTTGAAAACAGCATTTTGTATGTTTTTGCAAGCTGAAAACAGCTATTTTATCTTGATTTTCCAAACATAAGCCAGTACACACGAAATATACATGAATATGACAGTTTGTATACTTGAAAACGGTATTTTGTATGCTTTTGCATGCTTAAAACAGCAATTTTATCTTAATTTTAGCAACATTAGCCATTATACATGACAGAAACATGAATAGGACAGTTTAAATACTTGAAAACAGCATTTTGTATGTTTTTGCAAGCTGAAAACAGCTATTTGTCTTGATTTTGCAAACATAAGCCACAACACACGGCATATACAAGAATATGACAGTTTAAATACTTGAAAACAGCATTTTGTATGTTTTTGCAAGCTGAAAACAGCTATTTTATCTTGATTTTCCAAACATAAGCCAGTACACACGAAATATACATGAATATGACAGTTTGTATACTTGAAAACGGTATTTTGTATGCTTTTGCATGCTTAAAACAGCAATTTTATCTTAATTTTAGCAACATTAGCCATTATACATGACAGAAACATGAATAGGACAGTTTAAATACTTGAAAACAGCATTTTGTATGTTTTTGCAAACTTAATACAGCTATTTTATCTTGTTTTTGGAAACATAAGCCATTACACACGACATATACATAAATATGATAGTTTAAATACTTGAAAACAGAATTTTGTATGTTTTTGCAAACTGAAAACAGCTATTTTATCTTGATTTACAAACATAAGCCAATACACACGACATATACATGAATATAACAGTTTGTATACTTAAAAACAGTGTTTTGTATGCTTTTGCATGCTTAAAACAGCAATTTTATCTTGATTTCACCAACATTAGCCATTATACATGACAGAAACATGAGTATGACAGTTTAAATACTTGAAAACAGCATTTTGTATGTTTTTGCAAGCTGAGAACAGCTATTTTATCTTGATTTTGCAAATATAAGCCATTACACACGACATATACATGATTATGACAGTTTAAATACTTAAAAACGATGTTTTGTATGCTTTTGCATGCTTAAAACAGCAATTTTATCTTGATTTCACCAACATTAGCCATTATACACGACATATACATGAATATGACAGTTATATACTTGAAAACAGCATTTTGTATGTTTTTGCAAGCTGAAAACAGCTATTTTATCGTGATTTTGCAAACATAAGCCATTACGCACGACATATACATGAATATTATAGTTTAAATACTTAAAAACGGTGTTTTGTATGCTTCTGCATGCTTAAAACAGCAATTTTATCTTGATTTCACCAACATTAGTTATTATACACGACATATACATGAATATGACAGTTTAAATACTTTAAAACAGCATTTTGTATGTTTTGCAAGTTGAAAACAGCTATTTTATCTTGTTTTTGCAAGCATAAGCCATTACACACGACATATACATGAATATGATAGTTTAAATACTTAGAAACGGTGTTTTGTATTTTTTTGCATGCTTAAAACAGCAAATTTTATCTTGATTTCACCAACATTAGCCATTATAAACGACAGAAACATGAATATGACAGTTTTATTTCCTTAAATCGGTGTCTTGTATGCTTTTTCATGCTTAGAATAGCAATTTTATCTTGATTTCATCAACATTAGCCATTATACACGACAGAAACATGAATATGACAATTTAAATTCTTTAAAACAGCATTCTGTATGTTTTTGCAAGCTGAAAACAGCTATTTTATCTTGATTTTGCAAACATAAGCCATTACACACGAAATATACATGAATATGACAGTTTGTATACTTGAAAACGGTATTTTGTATGCTTTTGCATGCTTAAAACAGCAATTTTAACTTAATTTTAGCAACATTAGCCATTATACACGACAGAAACATGAATATGACAGTTTAAATACTTGAAAACAGCATTTTGTATGTTTTTGCAAATTGAATACAGCTATTTTATCTTGATTTTGCAAACATAAGCCATTACACACGACATATACATGAATATGACAGTTTAAATACTTTAAAACAGCATTTTGTATGTTTTTGCAAGCTGAAAACAGCTATTTTATCGTGATTTTGCAAACATAAGCCATTACACACGACATATACATGAATATGACAGTTTGTATACTTAAAAAAGGTGTTTTGTATGCTTTTGCATGATTAAAACTGTAATTTTATTTTGATTTCACCAACATTAGCCTTTATACACGACAGAAACATGAATATGACAGTTTAAATACTTGAAAACAGCATTTTGTATGTTTTTGCAATCTGAAAACAGCTATTTTATTTTGAGTTTGCAAACATAAGCCATTACACACGACATATACATGAATATGACAGTTTGTATACTTAAAAACGGTGTTTTGTATGCTTTTGCATGCTTAAAACAACAATTTTATCTTGATTTCACCAACATTAGCCATTATACACGACAGAAACATGAATATGACAGTTTAAATACTTGAAAACAGCATTTTGTATTTTTTTGCAATCTGAAAACATCTATTTTATCTTGATTTTGCAAACATAAACCATTACACACGACATATACATAAATATGACAGTTTAAATACATGAAAACAACATTTTGTATGTTTTTGCAAGCTGAAAACAGCTATTTATCTTGATTTTCCAAACATAAGCCACTACACACGGCATATACATGAATATGACAGTTTAAATACTTGAAAACAGTATTTTGTATGTTTTTGCGAACTGAAAACAGCTATTTTATCTTGATTTTGCAAACATAAGCCATTACACACGACATATACATGAATATGACAGTTTGTATACTTAAAAACGGTGTTTTGTATGCTTTTGCATGACTAAAACAGCAATTTTATCTTGATTTTACCAACATTAGTTATTATACACGACATATACATGAATATGACAGTTTAAATACTTGAAAACAGCATTTTGTATGTTTTTGCAAGTTGAAAACAGCTATTTTATCTTGATTTTGCAAGCATAAGCCATTACACACGACATATACATGAATATGATAGTTTAAATACTTAGAAACGGTGTTTTATATTTTTTTGCATGCTTAAAACAGCAAATTTTATCTTGATTTCACCAACATTAGCCATTATACACGACAGAAACATGAATATGACAGTTTAAATACTTGAAAGCAGCATTTTGTAAGTTTTTGCAAGCTGAATACAGCTATTTTATCTTGATTTTGCAAACAAAACCTATTACACACGACAAATACATGAATATGACAGTTTGTATACTTAAAAACGGTGTTTTGTATACTTTTGCATGCTTAAAACAGCAATTTTACCTTGATTTCACCAACATTAGCCATTATACACGACAGAAACATGAATATGACAGTTTAAATACTTAAAAACTGCATTTTGTTTGTTTTTGCAAGCTGAAAACAGCTATTTTATCTTGATTTTGCAAACATAAGCCATTACACACGACATATACATAAATATGACAGTTTAAATACATGAAAACAGCATTTTGTATGTTTTTGCAAGCTGAAAACAGCTATTTGTCTTGATTTTGCAAACATAAGCCACAACACACGGCATATACATGAATATGACAGTTTAAATACTTTAAAACAGCATTTTGTATGTTTTTGCAAGCTGAAAACAGCTATTTTATCTTAATTTTCCAAACAGAAGCCATTACACACGAAATATACATGAATATGACAGTTTGTATACTTGAAAACGGTATTTTGTATGCTTTTGCATGCTTAAAACTGCAATTTTATCTTAATTTTAGCAACATTAGCCATTATACATGACAGAAACATGAATATGACAGTTTAAATACTTGAAAACAGCATTTTGTATGTTTTTGCAAACTGAATACAGCTATTTTATCTTGTTTTTGCAAACATAAGCCATTACACACGACATATACATAAATATGATAGTTTAAATACTTGAAAACAGAATTTTGTATGTTTTTGCAAACTGAAAACAGCTATTTTATCTTGATTTTGCAAACATAAGCCATTACACACGACATACATGAATATAACAGTTTTTATACTTAAAAACAGTGTTTTGTATGCTTTTGCATGCTTAAAACAGCAATTTTATGTTGATTTCACCAACATTAGCCATTATACATGACAGAAACATGAGTATGACAGTTTAAATACTTGAAAACAGCATTTTGTATGTTTTTGCAAGCTGAGAACAGCTATTTTATCTTGATTTTGCAAATATAAACCATTACACACGACATATACATGATTATGGCAGTTTAAATACTTAAAAACGGTGTTTTGTATGCTTTTGCATGCTTAAAACAGCAATTTTATCTTGATTTCACCAACATTAGCCATTATACACGACATATACATGAATATGACAGTTTATATACTTGAAAACAGCATTTTGTATGTTTTTGCAAGCTGGAAACAGCTATTTTATCTTGATTTTGCAAGCATAAGCCATTACACACAACATATACATGAATATGATAGTTTAAATACTAAGAAACGGTGTTTTGTATTTTTTTGCATGCTTAAAAGAGCAATTTTATCTTGATTTCACCAACATTAGCCATTATACACGACAGAAACTTGAATATGACAGTTTTATTTCTTTAAATCGGTGTTTTGTATGCTGTTGCATGCTTAGAATAGCAATTTTATCTTGATTTCATCAACATTAGCCATTTTACACGACAGAAACATGAATATGACAGTTTAAATACTTTAAAATAGCATTTTGTATGTTTTTACAAGCTGCAAACAGCTATTTTATCGTGATTTTGCAAATTTAAGCTATTATACACGACATATACATGAATATGACAGTTTGTATACTTAAAAACGGTGTTTTGTATTCTTTTGCATGCTTAAAACAGCAATTTTATCTTGATTTCACCAACATTAGCCATTATACACGACAGAAACATGAATATGACAGTTTAAATACTTGAAAGCAGCATTTTGTATGTTTTTGCAAGCTGAAAACAGCTATTTTATCTTGATTTTGCAAACAAAGCCATTACACACGACATATACATGAATATGACAATTTGTATACTTAAAAACGGTGTTTTGTATGCTTTTGCATGCTTAAAACAGCAATTTTATCTTGATTTTAGCAACATTAGCCGTTATTCATGACAGAAACATGAATATGACAGTTTAAATACTTGAAAACAGCATTTTGTATGTTTTTGCAAACTGAAAACAGCTATTTTATCTTGTTTTTGCAAACATAAGCCATTACACACGACATATACATGAATATGATAGTTAAAATACTTGAAAACAGCATTTTGTATGTTTTTGCAAACTGAAAACAGCTACTTTATCTTGATTTTGCAAACATAAGCCATTACACACGACATATACATGAATATGACAGTTTGTATACTTAAAAAAAGTGTTTTGCATGCTTTTGCATGATTAAAACTGTAATTTTATTTTGATTTCACCAACATTAGCCATTATACACGACAGAAACATGAATATGACAGTTTAAATACTTGAAAACAGCATTTTGTATGTTTTTGCAAGCTGAAAACAGCTATTTTATTTTGAGTTTGCAAACATAAGCCATTACACACGACATATACATGAATATGACAGTTTGTATACTTAAAAACGGTGTTTTGTATGCTTTTGCATGCTTAAAACAACAATTTTATCTTGATTTTACCAACATTAGCCATTATACACGACAGAAACATGAATATGACAGTTTAAATACTTGAAAACAGCATTTTGTATTTTTTTGCAAGCTGAAAACATCTATTTTATCTTGATTTTGCAAACATAAGCCATTGCACACGACATATACATAAATATGACAGTTTAAATACATGAAAACAACATTTTGTATGTTTTTGCAAGCTGAAAACAGCTATTTATCTTGATTTTCCAAACATAAGCCACTACACACGGCATATACATGAATATGACAGTTTAAATACTTGAAAACAGTATTTTGTATGTTTTTGCAAGCTGAAAACAGCTATTTTATCTTGATATTGCAAACATAAGCCATTACGCACGAAATATACATGAATATGACAGTTTGTATATTTGAAAACGGTGTTTTGTATGCTTTTGCATGCTTAAAACAGCAATTTTATCTTGATTTTAGCAACATTAGCCATTATACATGACAGAAACATGAATATGACAGTTTAAATACTTGAAAACAGCATTTTGTATGTTTTTGCAAACTGAAAACAGCTATTTTATCTTGATTTTGCAAACATAAGCCATTACACACGACATATACATGAATATGACAGTTTGTATACTTAAAAACGGTGTTTTGTATGCTTTTGCATGACTAAAACAGCAATTTTATCTTGATTTTACCAACATTAGTTATTATACACGACATATACATTAATATGACAGTTTAAATACTTGAAAACAGCATTTTGTATGTTTTTGCAAGTTGAAAACAGCTATTTTATCTTGATTTTGCAAGCATAAGCCATTACACACGACATATACCTGAATATGATAGTTTAAATACTTAGAAACGGTGTTTTATATTTTTTTGCATGCTTAAAACAGCAAATTTTATCTTGATTTCACCAACATTAGCCATTATACACGACAGAAACATGAATATGACAGTTTAAATACTTGAAAGCAGCATTTTGTAAGTTTTTGCAAGCTGAATACAGCTATTTTATCTTGATTTTGCAAACAAAAGCCATTACACACGACATATACATGAATATGACAGTTTGTATACTTAAAAACGGTGTTTTGTATACTTTTGCATGCTTAAAACAGCAATTTTACCTTGATTTCACCAACATTAGCCATTATACACGACAGAAACATGAATATGACAGTTTAAATACTTGAAAACTGCATTTTGTATGTT
The DNA here is from genome assembly GCA_963942605.1 of Poecilus cupreus. Classification (NCBI taxonomy): domain Eukaryota; kingdom Metazoa; phylum Arthropoda; class Insecta; order Coleoptera; family Carabidae; genus Poecilus; species Poecilus cupreus. The sequence goes on from CAWWDY010002051.1 coordinate 24,156, forward strand.
TTTGCAAGCTGAAAACAGCTATTTTATCTTGATTTTGCAAGCATAAGCCATTACACACGACATATACATGAATATGACAGTTTGTATACTTAAAAACTGTGTTTTGTATGCTTTTGCATGCTTAAAACTGCAATTTTACCTTGATTTCGCCAACATTAGTTATTATACACGACAGAAACATGAATATGACAGTTTTAATTCTTTAAATCGGTGTTTTGTATGCTAATGCATGCTTAGAATAGCAATTTTATCTTGACTTAATCAACGTTAGCCATTATACACGATAGAAACATGAATATGACAGTTTAAATACCTGAAAACAGCATTTTGGATGTTTTCGCAAGCTGAAAACAGCTATTTTATCTTGATTTTGCAAACATAAGCCACAACACACGACATATACATGATTATGACAGTTTAAATACTTGAAAACAGCATTTTGTATGTTTTTGCAAGCTGAAAACAGCTATTTTATCTTGATTTTGCAAACATAAGCCATTACACACGAAATATACATGAATATGACAGTTTGTATACTTGAAAACGGTATTTTGTATGCTTTTGCATGCTTAAAACAGCAATTTTATCTTGATTTTAGCAACATTAGCCGTTATTCATGACAGAAACATGAATATGACAGTTTAAATACTTGAAAACAGCATTTTGTATGTTTTTGCAAACTGAAAACAGCTATTTTATCTTGTTTTTGCAAACATAAGCCATTACACACGACATATACATGAATATGATAGTTTAAATACTTGAAAACAGCATTTTGTATGTTTTTGCAAACTGAAAACAGCTACTTTATCTTGATTTTGCAAACATAAGCCATTACACACGACATATACATGAATATGACAGTTTGTATACTTAAAAAAAGTGTTTTGCATGCTTTTGCATGATTAAAACTGTAATTTTATTTTGATTTCACCAACATTAGCCATTATACACGACAGAAACATGAATATGACAGTTTAAATACTTGAAAACAGCATTTTGTATGTTTTTGCAAGCTGAAAACAGCTATTTTATTTTGAGTTTGCAAACATAAGCCATTACACACGACATATACATGAATATGACAGTTTTTATACTTAAAAACGGTGTTTTGTATGCTTTTGCATGCTTAAAACAACAATTTTATCTTGATTTTACCAACATTAGCCATTATACACGACAGAAACATGAATATGACAGTTTAAATACTTGAAAACAGCATTTTGTATTTTTTTGCAAGCTGAAAACATCTATTTTATCTTGATTTTGCAAACATAAGCCATTACACACGACATATACATAAATATGACAGTTTAAATACATGAAAACAACATTTTGTATGTTTTTGCAAGCTGAAAACAGCTATTTATCTTGATTTTCCAAACATAAGCCACTACACACGGCATATACATGAATATGACAGTTTAAATACTTGAAAACAGTATTTTGTATGTTTTTGCAAGCTGAAAACAGCTATTTTATCTTGATATTGCAAACATAAGCCATTACGCACGAAATATACATGAATATGACAGTTTGTATATTTGAAAACGGTGTTTTGTATGCTTTTGCATGCTTAAAAAAGCAATTTTATCTTGATTTTAGCAACATTAGCCATTATACATGACAGAAACATGAATATGACAGTTTAAATACTTGAAAACAGCATTTTGTATGTTTTTGCAAACTGAAAACAGCTATTTTATCTTGATTTTGCAAACATAAGCCATTACACACGACATATACATGAATATGACAGTTTGTATACTTAAAAACGGTGTTTTGTATGTTTTGCATGACTAAAACAGCAATTTTATCTTGATTTTACCAACATTAGTTATTATACACGACATATACATGAATATGACAGTTTAAATACTTGAAAACAGAATTTTGTATGTTTTTGCAAGTTGAAAACAGCTATTTTATCTTGATTTTGCAAGCATAAGCCATTACACACGACATATACCTGAATATGATAGTTTAAATACTTAGAAACGGTGTTTTATATTTTTTTGCATGCTTAAAACAGCAAATTTTATCTTGATTTCACCAACATTAGCCATTATACACGACAGAAACATGAATATGACAGTTTAAATACTTGAAAGCAGCATTTTGTAAGTTTTTGCAAGATGAATACAGCTATTTTATCTTGATTTTGCAAACAAAAGCCATTACACACGACATATACATGAATATGACAGTTTGTATACTTAAAAACGGTGTTTTGTATACTTTTGCATGCTTAAAACAGCAATTTTACCTTGATTTCACCAACATTAGCCATTATACACGACAGAAACATGAATATGACAGTTTAAATACTTGAAAACTGCATTTTGTATGTTTTTGCAAGCTGAAAACAGCTATTTTATCTTGATTTTCCAAACAAAAGCCATTACACACGAAATATACATGAATATGACAGTTTGTATACTTGAAAACGGTATTTTGTATGCTTTTGCATGCTTAAAACTGCAATTTTATCTTAATTTTAGCAACATTAGCCATTATACATGACAGAAACATGAATATGACAGTTTAAATACTTGAAAACAGCATTTTGTATGTTTTTGCAAACTGAATACAGCTACTTTAGCTTGTTTTTGCAAACATAAGCCATTACACACGACATATACATGAATATGACAGTTTAAATACTTTAAAACAGCATTTTGTATGTTTTTGCAAGCTGAAAACAGCTATTTTATCGTGATTTTGCAAACATAAGCCATTATACACGACATATACATGAATATGACAGTTTGTATACTTAAAAACGGTGTTTTGTATTCTTTTGCATGCTTAAAACAGCAATTTTATCTTGATTTCACCAACATTAGCCATTATACACGACAGAAACATGAATATGACAGTTTAAATACTTTAAAGCAGCATTTTGTATGTTTTTGCAAGCTGAAAACAGCTATTTTATCTTGCTTTTGCAAACAAAGCCATTACACACGACATATACATGAATATGACAGTTTGTATACTTAAAAACGGTGTTTTGTATGCTTTTGCATGCTCAAAACAGCAATTTTACCTTGATTTCACCAACATTAGCCATTATACACGACAGAAACATGAATATGACAGTTTAAATACTTGAAAACAGCATTTTGTATGCTTTTGCAAGCTGAAAACAGCAATTTTATCTTGATTTTGCAAACATAAGCCATTACACACGACATATACATGAATATGACAGTTTGTATACATAAAAACTGTGTTTTGTATGCTTTTGCATGCTTAAAACAGCAATTTTATCTTGATTTCACCAACATTAGCCATTATACACGACAGAAACATGAATATGACAGTTTAAATACTTGAAAACAGCATTTTGTATTTTTTTGCAAGCTAAAAACAGCTATTTTATGTTGATTTTGCAAACATAAGCCATTACACACGACATATACATAAATATGACAGTTTAAATACATGAAAACAGCATTTTGTATGTTTTTGCAAGCTGAAAACAGCTATTTTATCTTGATTTTGCAAACAAAACCCATTACACACGACATATACATGAATATGACAGTTTGTATACTTAAAAACGGTATTTTGTATGCTTTTGCATGCTCAAAACAGCAATTTTATCTTGATTTCTCCAACATTAGCCATTATACACGACAGAAACATGAATATGACAGTTTAAATACTTGAAAACTGCATTTTGTATGTTTTTGCAAGCTGAATACAGCTATTTTATCTTGATTTTGCAAACATAAGCCATTACACACGACATATACATGAATATGACAGTTTTTATACTTAAAAACGGTGTTTTGTATGCTTTTGCATGCTTAAAACTGCAATTTTACCTTGATTTCACCAACATTAGTTATTATACACGACAGAAACATGAATATGACAGTTTTAATTCTTTAAATCGGTGTTTTGTATGCTATTGCATGCTTAGAATAGCAATTTTATCTTGATTTAATCAACGTTAGCCATTATACACGATAGAAACATGAATATGACAGTTTAAATACCTGAAAACAGCATTTTGTATGTTTTCGCAAGCTAAAAACAGCTATTTTATCTTGATTTTGCAAACATAAGCCACAACACACGGCATATACATGATTATGATAGTTTAAATACTTGAAAACAGCATTTTGTATGTTTTTGCAAGCTGAAAACAGCTATTTTATCTTGATTTTGCAAACATAAGCCATTACACACGAAATATACATGAATATGACAGTTTGTATACTTGAAAACGGTATTTTGTATGCTTTTGCATGCTTAAAACAGCAATTTTGTCTTGATTTTAGCAACATTAGCCATTATTCATGACAGAAACATGAGTATGACATTTTAAATACTTGAAAACAGCATTTTGTATATTTTTGCAAGCTGAAAACAGTTTTTTATCTTGATTTTGCAAACATAAGCCATTACACACGACATATACATAAATATGATAGTTTAAATACTTGAAAACAGCATTTTGTATGTTTTTGCAAACTGAAAACAGCTATTTTATCTTGATTTTACAAACATAAGCCATAACACACGACATATACATGAATATGACAGTTTAAATACTTGAAAACAACATTTTGTATGTTTTTGCAAGCTGAAAACAGCTATTTTATCTTGATTTTGCAAACATAAGCCATTACACACGACATATACATGAATATGACAGTTTGTATACTTAAAAACGGTGTTTTGTATGCTTTTGCATGCTTAAAACAGCAATTTTACCTTGATTTCACCAACATTAGCCATTATACATGACAGAAACAGAAGTATGACAGTTTAAATACTTGAAAACAGCATTTTGTATGTTTTTGCAAACTGAAAACAGCTATTTTATCTTGATTTTGCAAACATAAGCCATTACACACGACATATACCTAAATATGACAGTTTAAATACATGAAAACAGCATTTTGTATGTTTTTGCAAGCTGAAAACAGCTATTTATCTTGATTTTGCAAACATAAGCCACTATACACGGCATATAAATGAATATGACAGTTTAAATACTTGAAAACAGCATTTTGTATGTTTTTGCAAGCTGAAAACAGCTATTATATCTTGATTTTGCAAACATAAGCCATTTCACACGACATATACATGAATATGATAGTTTAAACACTTAGAGATGGTGTTTTGTATTTTTTTGCATGCTTAAAACAGCAATTTTATATTGATTTCACCAACATTAGCCATTATATACGACAGAAACATGAATATGACAGTTTTAATTCTTTAAATCGGTGTTTTGTATGCTTGTGCATGTTTAGAATAGCAATTTTATCTTGATTTCATCATCATTAGCCATTATACACGACAGAAACATGAATATGACAGTTTAAATACTTGAAAACAGCATTTTGGATGTTTTTGCAAGCTGAAATCAGCTATTTTATCGTGATTTTGCAAACATAAGCCATTACACACGACATATACATAAATATGATAGTTTAAATACTTGAAAACAGCATTTTGTATGTTTTTGCAAACTGAAAACAGGTATTTTATCTTGATTTTGCAAACATAAGCCATTACACACGACATATACATGAATATGACAGTTTGTATACTTAAAAACGGTGTTTTGTATGCTTTGCATGCCTAAAACAGCAATTTTATCTTGAATTCACCAGCATTAGCCATTATACAAGACAGAAACATGAATATGACAGTTTAAATACTTGAAAACAGCATTTTGTATGTTTTTGCAAGCTGAAAACAGCTATTAATCTTGATTTTGCAAACATAAGCCACTACACACGACATATACATGAATATGACAGTCTAAATATTTGAAAACAACATTTTGTATGTTTTTGCAAGCTAAAAACAGCTATTTTATCTTGATTTTGCAAACATAAGCCATTGCACACGACATATACATGAATATGATAGTTTGAATACTTGACAACAGCATTTTGTATGTTTTTGCAAACTGAAAACAGCTATTTTATCTTGATTTTGCAAACATTAGCCATTACACACGACATATACATGAATATGACAGTTTGTATACTTAAAAACGGTATTTTGTATACTTTTGCATGCTTAAAACAGCAATTTTATCTTGATTTCACCAACATTAGCCATTATACACGACAGAAACATGAATATGACAGTTTAAATTCTTGGAAACAGCATTTTGTATGTTTTTGCAAGCTGAAAACAGCTATTTTATCTTGATTTTGCAAACATAAGCCATTACACACGACATATACATGAATATGACAGTTTGTATACTTAAAAAGGGTGTTTTGTAAGCTTTTGCATTCTTATAACAGCAATTTTATCTTGATATCACCAGCATTAGCCATTATACAGGACTGTAACATGAATATGACAGTTTAAATACTTGAAAACAGCATTTTGTATGTTTTTGAAAACTGAAACCAGCTATTTTATCTTGATTTTGCAAACTTATGCCATTACACACGACATATACATGAATATGACAGTTTGTATACTTAAAAACAGTGTTTTGTATGCTTTTGCATGCTTAAAACTGCAATTTTATCTTGATTTCACCAACATTAGCCATTATACACGACAGAAACATGAATATGACAGTTTAAATACTTGAATACAGCATTTTGTATGTTTTTGCAAGCTGAAAACAGCTATTTTATCTTGATTAAGCAAACATAAGCCATTACACACGACATATACATGAATATGACAGTTTCTATACTTAAAAACGGTGTTTTGTATGCTTTTGCATGCTTAAAACAGCAATTTTATTTTTATTTCACCAACATTAGCCATTATACACGACAGAAACATGAATATGACAGTTCAAATACTTGAAACCAGAATTTTGTATGTTTATGCAAGCTGAAAACAGCTATTTATCTTGATTTAGCAAACATAAGCCATTACAAACGACATATACATGAATATGACAGTTTGTATACTAAAAAACGGTGTTTTGTATACTTTTGCATGCTTAAAACAGCAATTTTATCTTGATTTCACCAACATTAGCCATTATACATTACACAAACATGAATATGACAGTTTAAATAATTGAAAACAGCATTTTGTATGTTTTTGCAAGCTGAAAACAGCTATTTTATCTTGATTTTGCAAACATAAGCCATTACACACGACATATACATAAATATGACAGTTTGTATACTTAAAAACGGTGTTTTGTATGCTTAAAACTGCAATTTTATCTTGATTTCAACAACATTAGCCATTATACACGACAGAAACATGAATATGACAGTTTAAATACTTGAAAACAGCATTTTGTATGTTTTCGCAAGCTGAAAACAGCTATTTTATCTTGATTTTGCAAACATAAGCCATTACTCACGACATATACATGAATATGACAGTTTGTATACTTAAAAACGGTGTTTTGTATGCTTTTGCATATTTAAAACTGTAATTTTATCTTGATTTCACCAACATTAGCCATTATACACGACAGAAACATGAATATGACAGTTTAAATACTTGAAAACAGCATTTTGTATGTTTTTGCAAACTGAAAACAGCTATTATATCTTGTTTTTGCAAACATAAGCCATTACACACGACATATACATGAATATGATAGTTTAAATACTTGAAAAAAGCATTTTGTATGTTTTTGCAAACTGAAAACAGCTACTTTATCTTGATTTTGCAAACATAAGCTATTACACACGACATATACATGAATATGACAGTTTGTATACATAAAAACAGTGTTTTGTATGCTTTTGCATGCTTAAAACAGCATTCACCAACATTAGCCATTATACATGACAGAAACATGAGTATGACAGTTTAAATACTTGAAAACAGCATTTTGTATGTTTTTGCAAGCTGAAAACAGCTATTTTATCTTGATTTTGCAAGCATAAGCCATTACACACGACATATACATGAATATGATAGTTTAAATACTTAGAAACAATGTTTTGTATTTTTTTGCATGCTTAAAACAGCAATTTTATCTTGATTTCACCAACATTAGCCATTATACACGACAGAAACATGAATATGACAGTTTTATTTCTTTAAATCGGTGTTTTGTATGCTTTTGCATGCTTAGAATAGCAATTTTATCTTGATTTCATCAACATTAGCCATTATACACGACAGAAACATGAATATGAAAGTTTAAATACTTGAAAACAGCATTTTGTATGTTTTTGCAAGCTGAAAACAGCTATTTTATCTTGATTTTGCAAACATAAGCCATTACACACGACATATACATGAATATGACAGTTTGTATACTTAAAAACGGTGTTTTGTATGCTTTTGCATGCTTAAAACAGCAATTTTATCTTGATTTCACCAACATTAGCCATTATAAACGACAGAAACATGAATATGACAGTTAAAATACTTGAAAACAGCATTTTGTATGTTTTTGCAAGCTGAAAACAGATATTTTATCTTGATTTTGCAAACATAAGCCATTACACACGACATATACATGAATATGACAGTTTGTATACTTAAAATCGGTGTTTTGTATGCTTTTGCATGCTTAAAACTGCAATTTTACCTTGATTTCACCAACATTAGTTATTATACACGACAGAAACATGAATATGACAGTTAAAATACTTGAAAACAGCATTTTGTATGTTTTCGCAAGCTGAAAACAGCTATTTTATCTTGATTTTGCAAACATAAGCCATTACTCACGACATATACATGAATATGACAGTTTGTATACTTAAAAACGGTGTTTTGTATACTTTTGCATGCTTAAAACAGCAACTTTATCTTGATTTTACCAACATTAGCCATTATACACGACAGAAACATGAATATGACAGTTTAAATACTTGAAAACAGCATGTTGTATGTTTTTTTAAACTGAAAACAGCTATTTTATCTTGATTTTGCAAACATAAGCCATTACAAACGACATATACATGAATATCACAGTTTGTATACTTAAAAACGGTGTTTTGTATGCTTTTGCATGCTTAAATCTGCAATTTTATCTTGATTTCACCAACATTAGCCATTATACACGACAGAAACTTGAATATGACAGTTTATATACTTGAAAACAGCATTTTGTATGTTTTTGCAAACTGAAAACAGCTATTTTATCTTGACTTTGCAAACATAAGCCATTACACACGACATGTACATGAATATGACAGTTTGTATACTTAAAAACGGTGTTTTGTATGCTTTTGCATGCTTAAAACTGTAATTTTATCTTGATTTCACCAACATTAGCCATTATACACGACAGAAACATGTATATGACAGTTTAAATACTTGAAAACAGCATGTGGTATGTTTTTGCAAGCTGAAAACAGCTATTTTATCTTGATTTAGTAAACATAAGCCATTACACACGACATATACATGTATATGACAGTTTGTATACTTAAAAACGGTGTTTTGTATACTTTTGCATGCATAAAACAGCAATTTTATCTTGATTTCACCAACATTAGCCATTATACATGACACAAACATGAATATGACAGTTTAAATACTTAAAAACAGCATTTTGTATGTTTTTGTAAGCTGAAAACAGCTATTTTATCTTGATTTTGCAAACATAAGCCATTACACACGACATATACATGAATATGACAGTTTGTATACTTAAAAACGGTGTTTTGAATGCTTTTGCATGCTTAAAACAGCAATTTTATCTTGATTTCACCAACATTAGCCATTATACACGACAGAAACATGAATATGATTGTTTAAATACTTGAAAACAGCATTTTGTATGTTTTTGCAAGCTGAAAACAGCAATTTTATCTTGATTTTGCAAACATAAGCCATTATACACGACATATACATAAATATGACAGTTTGTGTACTTAAAAACGGTATTTTGTATCCTTTTGCATGTATAAACTGCAATTTTATCTTGATTTCATCAACAATAGCCATTATACACGACAGAAACATGAATATGACAGTTTAAATACTTGAAAACAACATTTTGTATGTTTTTGCAAGCTGAAAACAGCTATTTTATCTTGATTTTGCAAACATAAGCAATTACACTCGACATATACATGAATATGACAGTTTGTATACTTAAAAAGGGTGTTTTGTAAGCTTTTGCATTCTTATAACAGCAATTTTATCTTGATATCACCAACATTAGCCATTATACAGGACAGTAACATGAATATGACAGTTTAAATACTTGAAAACAGCATTTTGTATGTTTTTGAAAACTGAAACCAGCTATTTTATCTTGATTTTGCAAACTTAAGCCATTACACACGACATATACATGAATATGACAGTTTGTATACTTAAAAACAGTGTTTTGTATGCTTTTGCATGCTTAAAACTGCAATTTTATCTTGATTTCACCAACATTAGCTATTATACACGACAGAAACATGAATATGACAGTTTAAATACTTGAATACAGCATTTTGTATGTTTTTGCAAGCTGAAAACAGCTATTTTATCTTGATTTAGCAAACATAAGCCATTACACACGACATATACATGGATATGACAGTTTCTATACTTAAAAACGGTGTTTTGTATGCTTTTGCATGCTTAAAACAGCAACTTTATTTTAATTTCACCAACATTAGCCATTATACACGACAGAAACATGAATATGACAGTTCAAATACTTGAAAACAGAATTTTGTATGTTTATGCAAGCTGAAAACAGCTATTTTATCTTGATTTTGCAAACATAAGCCATTACAAACGACATATACATGAATATGACAGTTTGTATACTTGAAAACGGTATTTTGTATGCTTTTGCATGCTTAAAACAGCAATTTTATCTTGATTTTAGCAACATTAGCCATTATTCATGACAGAAACATGAATATGACAGTTTAAATACTTGAAAACAGCATTTTGTATGTTTTTGCAAACTGAAAACAGCTATTATATCTTGTTTTTGCAAACATAAGCCATTACACACGACATATACATGAATATGATAGTTTAAATACTTGAAAAAAGCATTTTGTATGTTTTTGCAAACTGAAAACAGCTACTTTATCTTGATTTTGCAAACATAAGCCATTACACACGACATATACATGAATATGACAGTTTGTATACATAAAAACAGTGTTTTGTATGCTTTTGCATGCTTAAAACAGCATTCACCAACATTAGCCATTATACATGACAGAAACATGAGTATGACAGTTTAAATACTTGAAAACAGCATTTTGTATGTTTTTGCAAGCTGAAAACAGCTATTTTATCTTGATTTTGCAAGCATAAGCCATTACACACGACATATACATGAATATGATAGTTTAAATACTTAGAAACAATGTTTTGTATTTTTTTGCATGCTTAAAACAGCAATTTTATCTTGATTTCACCAACATTAGCCATTATACACGACAGAAACATGAATATGACAGTTTTATTTCTTTAAATCGGTGTTTTGTATGCTTTTGCATGCTTAGAATAGCAATTTTATCTTGATTTCATCAACATTAGCCATTATACACGACAGAAACATGAATATGAAAAATTAAATACTTGAAAACAGCATTTTGTATGTTTTTGCAAGCTGAAAACAGCTATTTTATCTTGATTTTGCAAACATAAGCCATTACACACGACATATACATGAATATGCCAGTTTGTATACTTAAAAACGGTGTTTTGTATGCTTTTGCATGCTTAAAACAGCAATTTTATCTTGATTTCACCAACATTAGCCATTATAAACGACAGAAACATGAATATGACAGTTTAAATACTTGAAAACAGCATTTTGTATATTTTTGCAAGCTGAAAACAGTTTTTTATCTTGATTTTGCAAACATAAGCCATTACACACGACATATACATGAATATGACAGTTTGTATACTTAAAAACGGTGTTTTGTATGCTTTTGTATGCTTAAAACAGCAATTTTATCTTTATTTCACCAACATTAGTCATTATTCACCACAGAAACATGAATATGACAGTTTAAATACTTGAAAACATCATTTTGTATGTTTTTGCAAGCTGAAAACAGCTATTTTATCTTGATTTTGCAAACATAAGCCATTACACACGACATATACATGAATATGACAGTTTGTATACTTAAAAACGGTGTTTTGTATGTTTTTGCATGCTTGAAACAGCAATTTTATCTTGATTTCACCAACATTAGCTATTATAAACGATAGAAACATGAATATGACAGTTTAAATACTTGAAAACAGCATTTTGTATATTTTTGCAAGCTGAAAACAGTTTTTTATCTTGATTTTGCAAACATAAGCCATTACACACGACATATACATAAATATGATAGTTTAAATACTTGAAAACAGCATTTTGTATGTTTTTGCAAACTGAAAACAGCTATTTTATCTTGATTTTGCAAACATAAGCCATTACACACGACATATACCTAAATATGACAGTTTAAATACATTAAAACAGCATTTTGTATGTTTTTGCAAGCTGAAAACAGCTATTTATCTTGATTTTGCAAACATAAGCCACTATACACGGCATATAAATGAATATGACAGTTTAAATACTTGAAAACAGCATTTTGTATGTTTTTGCAAGCTGAAAACAGCTATTTTATCTTCATTTTGCAAACATAAGCCATTACACACGAAATATACATGAATATGACAGTTTGTATACTTGAAAACGGTGTTTTGTATGCTTTTGCATGCTTAAAACAGCAATTTTATCTTGATTTTAGCAACATTAGCCATTATACATGACAGAAACATGAATATGACAGTTTATATACTTGAAAACAGCCTTTTGTATGTTTTTGCAAACTGAAAACAGCTATTTTATCTTGATTTTGCAAACATAAGCCATTTCACACGACATATACATGAATATGATAGTTTAAACACTTAGAAATGGTGTTTTGTATTTTTTTGCATGCTTAAAACAGCAATTTTATCTTGATTTCACCAACATTAGCCATTATATACGACAGAAACATGAATATGACAGTTTTATTTCTTTAAATCGGTGTTTTGTATGCTTGTGCATTTTTAGAATAGCAATTTTATCTTGATTTCATCATCATTAGCCATTATACACGACAGAAACATGAATATGACTGTTTAAATACTTGAAAACAGCATTTTGGATGTTTTTGCAAGCTGAAATCAGCTATTTTATCGTGATTTTGCAAACATAAGCCATTACACACGACATATACATGAATATGATAGTTTAAATACTTGAAAACAGCATTTTGCATGTTTTTGCAAACTGAAAACAGGTATTTTATCTTGATTTTGCAAACATAAGCCATTACACACGACATATACATGAATATGACAGTTTGTATACTTAAAAACGGTGTTTTGTATGCTTTGCATGCCTAAAACAGCAATTTTATCTTGAATTCACCAGCATTAGCCATTATACAAGACAGAAACATGAATATGACAGTTTAAATACTTGAAAACAGCATTTTGTATGTTTTTGCAAGCTGAAAACAGCTATTAATCTTGATTTTGCAAACATAAGCCACTACACACGACATATACATGAATATGACAGTCTAAATATTTGAAAACAACATTTTGTATGTTTTTGCAAGCTAAAAACAGCTATTTTATATTGATTTTGCAAACATAAGCCATTGCACACGACATATACATGAATATGATAGTTTGAAAACTTGACAACAGCATTTTGTATGTTTTTGCAAACTGAAAACAGCTATTTTATCTTGATTTTGCAAACATTAGCCATTACACACGACATATACATGAATATGACAGTTTGTATACTTAAAAACGGTGTTTTGTATACTTTTGCATGCTAAAACAGCAATTTTATCTTGATTTCACCAACATTAGCCATTATACACGACAGAAACATGAATATGACAGTTAAATACTTAAAAACAGCATTTTGTATGTTTTGCAAGCTGAAAACAGCTATTTTATCTTGATTTTGCAAACATAAGCCATTACACACGACATATACATGAATATGACAGTTTGTATACTTAAAAACGGTGTTTTGTATCCTTTTGCATGCTTAAAACAGCAATTTTATCTTGATTTCACCAACATTAGCCATTATACACGACAGAAACATGAATATGATTGTTTAAATACTTGAAAACAGCATTTTGTATGTTTTTGCAAGCTGAAAACAGCTATTTTATTTTGATTTTGCAAACATAAACCATTACACACGACATATTCATGAATATGACAGTTTGTATACTTAAAAACGGTGTTTTGTATACTTTTGCATGCTTAAAACAGAAATTTTATCTTGAATTCACCAACATTAGCCATTATACAGGACAGAAACATGAATATGACATTTTAAATACTTGAAAACAGCATTTTGTATGTTTTTGCAAGCTGAAAACAGCTATTTTATCTTGATTTTGCAAACATAAGCCATTGCACACGACATATACATGAATATGATAGTTTAAATACTTGAAAACAGCATTTTGTATGTTTTTGCAAACTAAAAACAGCTATTTTATCTTGATTTTGCATACATAAGCCATTACACACGACATATACATGAATATGATAGTTTAAATACTTGAAAACGGTGTTTTGCATGCTTTTGCATGCCACTACACACGACATATACATGAATATGACAGTCTAAATATTTAAATATGACAGTTTAAATACTTGAAAACAGCATTTTGTATGTTTTTCCAAGCTGAAAACAGCAATTTTATCTTGATTTTACAAAAATAAGCCAATACACACGACATTTACATGAATATGACAGTTTGTATACTTAAAAACGGTGTTTTGTATACTTTTGTATGCTTAAAACAGCAATTTTATCTTGATTTCACCAACATTAGCCATTATACAGGAGAGAAACATGAATATGACAGTTTAAATACTTGAAAACAGCAGTTTGTATGTTTTTGCAAACTGAAAACAGCTATTTTATCTTGATTTTGCAAACTTAAGCCATTACACATGACATATACATGAATATGACAGTTTGTATACTTAAAAACGGTGTTTTGTATGCTTTTGAATGCATAAACAACAATTTTATCTTGATTTCACCAACATTAGAAATTATACACAAAAGAAACATGAATATGACAGTTTAAATATTTTAAAACAGCATTTTGTATGTTTTTGCAAGCTGAAAACAGCAATTTTATCTTGATTTTGCAAACATAAGCCATTATACACGACATATACATAAATATGACAGTTTGTGTACTTAAAAACGGTATTTTGTATCCTTTTGCATGTTTAAACTGCAATTTTATCTTGATTTCATCAACATTAGCCATTATACACGACAGAAACATGAATATGACAGTTTAAATACTTGAAAACAACATTTTGTATGTTTTTGCAAGCTGAAAACAGCTATTTTATCTTGATTTTGCAAACATAAGCCATTACACTCGACATATACATGAATATGACTGTTTGTATACTTAAAAACGGTGTTTTGTATACTTTTGAATGCATAAACAGCAATTTTATCTTGATTTCACCAACATTAGCCATTATATACGGCAGAAACATGAATATGACAGTTTAAATACTTGAAAACAGAATTTTGTATGTTTTTGCAAGCTGAAAACAGCTATTTTATCTTGATTTTGCAAACATAAGCCATTACACACGACATATACATGAATATGACAGTTTGTATACTTAAAAACGGTGTTTTGTATGCTTTTGCATGCTTAAAACAGCAATTTTATCTTGATTTCACCAACATTAGCCATTATACACGACAGAAACATGAATATGACAGTTTAAATACTTGAAAACTGCGTTTTGTATGTTTTTGCAAGCTGAAAACAGCTATTTTATCTTGATTTTGCACACATAAGCCATTACACAAGACATTTACATGAATATGACAGTTTGTATTCTTAAAAACGGTGTTTTGTATGCTTTTGCATGCTTAAAACTGCAACTTTATCTTGTTTTCTCCAACATTAGCCATTATACATGACATAAACATGAATATGACAGTTTAAATACTTGAAAACAGCATTTTGAATGTTTTTGCAAGCTGAAAACAGCTATTTTATTATGATTTTGCAAACATAAGCCATTACACACGACATATACATGAATATGACAGTTTGTATACTTAAAAACGGTGTTTTGTATGCTTTTGCATGCTTAAAACTGCAATTTTATCTTGATTTCACCAACATTAGCCATTATACACGACAAAAACCTGAATATGACAGTTTAAATACTTGTAAACAGCATTTTGTATGTTTTTGCAAGCTGAAAACAGCTATTTTATCTTGATTTTGCAAACATAAGCCATTACACACGACATATACATAAATATGACAGTTTGTGTACTTAGAAACGGTGTTTTGTATCCTTTTGCATGTTTAAACTGCAATTTTATCGTGATTTCATCAACATTAGCCATTATACACGACAGAAACATGAATATGACAGTTTAAATACTTGAAAACAACATTTTGTATGTTTTTGCAAGCTGAAAACAGCTATTTTATCTTGATTTTGCAAACATAAGCCATTACACACGACATATACATGAATATGACAGTTTGTATACTTAAAAACGGTGTTTTGTATGCTTTTGCATGATTAAAACTGCAATTTTATTTTGATTTAACCAACATTAGCCATTATACACGACAGAAACATGAATATGACAGTTAAATACTTAAAAACAGCATTTTGTATGTTTTGCAAGCTGAAAACAGCTATTTTATCTTGATTTTGCAAACATAAGCCATTACACACGACATATACATGAATATGACAGTTTGTATACTTTAAAACGGTGTTTTGTATCCTTTTGCATGCTTAAAACAGCAATTTTATCTTGATTACACCAACATTAGCCATTATACACGACAGAAACATGAATATGATTGTTTAAATACTTGAAAACAGCATTTTGAATGTTTTTGCAAGCTGAAAACAGCTATTTTATTATGATTTTGCAAACATAAGCCATTACACACGACATATACATGAATATGACAGTTTGTATACTTAAAAACGGTGTTTTGTATGCTTTGCATGCCTAAAACAGCAATTTTATCTTGAATTCACCAGCATTAGCCATTATACAAGACAGAAACATGAATATGACAGTTTAAATACTTGAAAACAGCATTTTGTATGTTTTTGCAAGCTGAAAACAGCTATTAATCTTGATTTTGCAAACATAAGCCACTACACACGACATATACATGAATATGACAGTCTAAATATTTGAAAACAACATTTTGTATGTTTTTGCAAGCTAAAAACAGCTATTTTATCTTGATTTTGCAAACATAAGCCATTGCACACGACATATACATGAATATGATAGTTTGAAATCTTGACAACAGCATTTTGTATGTTTTTGCAAACTGAAAACAGCTATTTTATCTTGATTTTGCAAACATTAGCCATTACACACGACATATACATGAATATGACAGTTTGTATACTTAAAAACGGTGTTTTGTATACTTTTGCATGCTAAAACAGCAATTTTTTCTTGATTTCACCAACATTAGCCATTATACACGACAGAAACATGAATATGACAGTTAAATACTTAAAAACAGCATTTTGTATGTTTTGCAAGCTGAAAACAGCTATTTTATCTTGATTTTGCAAACATAAGCCATTACACACGACATATACAAGAATATGACAGTTTGTATACTTAAAAACGGTGTTTTGTATCCTTTTGCATGCTTAAAACAGCAATTTTATCTTGATTTCACCAACATTAGCCATTATACACGACAGAAACATGAATATGATTGTTTAAATACTTGAAAACAGCATTTTGTATGTTTTTGCAAGCTGAAAACAGCTATTTTATTTTGATTTTGCAAACATAAACCATTACACACGACATATTCATGAATATGACAGTTTGTATTCTTAAAAACGGTGTTTTGTATACTTTTGCATGCTTAAAACAGAAATTTTATCTTGAATTCACCAACATTAGCCATTATACAGGACAGAAACATGAATATGACATTTTAAATACTTGAAAACAGCATTTTGTATGTTTTTGCAAGCTGAAAACAGCTATTTTATCTTGATTTTGCAAACATAAGCCATTGCACACGACATATACATGAATATGATAGTTTAAATACTTGAAAACAGCATTTTGTATGTTTTTGCAAACTAAAAACAGCTATTTTATCTTGATTTTGCATACATAAGCCATTACACACGACATATACATGAATATGATAGTTTAAATACTTGAAAACGGTGTTTTGCATGCTTTTGCATGCCACTACACACGACATATACATGAATATGACAGTCTAAATATTTAAATATGACAGTTTAAATACTTGAAAACAGCATTTTGTATGTTTTTCCAAGCTGAAAACAGCAATTTTATCTTGATTTTACAAAAATAAGCCATTACACACGACATTTACATGAATATGACAGTTTGTATACTTAAAAACGGTGTTTTGTATACTTTTGCATGCTTAAAACAGCAATTTTATCTTGATTTCACCAACATTAGCCATTATACAGGAGAGAAACATGAATATGACAGTTTAAATACTTGAAAACAGCAGTTTGTATGTTTTTGCAAACTGAAAACAGCTATTTTATCTTGATTTTGCAAACTTAAGCCATTACACATGACATATACATGAATATGACAGTTTGTATACTTAAAAACGGTGTTTTGTATGCTTTTGAATGCTTAAAACAACAATTTTATCTTGATTTCACCAACATTAGCCATTATACACAAAAGAAACATGAATATGACAGTTTAAATATTTTAAAACAGCATTTTGTATGTTTTTGCAAGCTGAAAACAGCAATTTTATCTTGATTTTGCAAACATAAGCCATTATACACGACATATACATAAATATGACAGTTTGTGTACTTAAAAACGGTATTTTGTATCCTTTTGCATGTTTAAACTGCAATTTTATCTTGATTTCATCAACATTAGCCATTATACACGACAGAAACATGAATATGACAGTTTAAATACTTGAAAACAACATTTTGTATGTTTTTGCAAGCTGAAAACAGCTATTTTATCTTGATTTTGCAAACATAAGCCATTACACTCGACATATACATGAATATGACTGTTTGTATACTTAAAAACGGTGTTTTGTATACTTTTGAATGCTTAAACAGCAATTTTATCTTGATTTCACCAACATTAGCCATTATATACGGCAGAAACATGAATATGACAGTTTAAATACTTGAAAACAGAATTTTGTATGTTTTTGCAAGCTGAAAACAGCTATTTTATCTTGATTTTGCAAACATAAGCCATTACACACGACATATACATGAATATGACAGTTTGTATACTTAAAAACGGTGTTTTGTATGCTTTTGCATGCTTAAAACAGCAATTTTATCTTGATTTCACCAACATTAGCCATTATACACGACAGAAACATGAATATGACAGTTTAAATACTTGAAAACTGCGTTTTGTATGTTTTTGCTAGCTGAAAACAGCTATTTTATCTTGATTTTGCACACATAA
The DNA here is from genome assembly GCA_963942605.1 of Poecilus cupreus. NCBI lineage: Eukaryota > Metazoa > Arthropoda > Insecta > Coleoptera > Carabidae > Poecilus > Poecilus cupreus. The sequence goes on from CAWWDY010002051.1 coordinate 43,591, forward strand.
GCCATTACACAAGACATTTACATGAATATGACAGTTTGTATTCTTAAAAACGGTGTTTTGTATGCTTTTGCATGCTTAAAACTGCAACTTTATCTTGATTTCTCCAACATTAGCCATTATACATGACATAAACATGAATATGACAGTTTAAATACTTGAAAACAGCATTTTGAATGTTTTTGCAAGCTGAAAACAGCTATTTTATTATGATTTTGCAAACATAAGCCATTACACACGACATATACATGAATATGACAGTTTGTATACTTAAAAACGGTGTTTTGTATGCTTTTGCATGCTTAAAACTGCAATTTTATCTTGATTTCACCAACATTAGCCATTATACACGACACAAACCTGAATATGACAGTTTAAATACTTGTAAACAGCATTTTGTATGTTTTTGCAAGCTGAAAACAGCTATTTTATCTTGATTTTGCAAACATAAGCCATTACACACGACATATACATAAATATGACAGTTTGTGTACTTAGAAACGGTGTTTTGTATCCTTTTGCATGTTTAAACTGCAATTTTATCGTGATTTCATCAACATTAGGCATTATACACGACAGAAACATGAATATGACAGTTTAAATACTTGAAAACAACATTTTGTATGTTTTTGCAAGCTGAAAACAGCTATTTTATCTTGATTTTGCAAACATAAGCCATTACACACGACATATACATGAATATGACAGTTTGTATACTTAAAAACGGTGTTTTGTATGCTTTTGCATGATTAAAACTGCAATTTTATTTTGATTTAACCAACATTAGCCATTATACACGACAGAAACATGAATATGACACCTCCGTGAATTTGGCCCCCCAAATTAAAGCACTAATTTTGTAATTTAGCTGAAACAATAGTGCTACATTAGTGCTTTGTCATGGAATACGAAATATAATTAGTGCTCTTTTTATTTGTAATATTTTTAAAAAACTATATCTGGGGGGCTGATTTCACGGTAGCCCCCCAAAAGTAAGCACTAAATATAAAAGTAAGTCAAATCAATAGTGCTAAATTAGTGCTTTCCGGAATAAGAAGAATAAAAATTAGTGCTCGTCTAATTATAATAATTTTTATATGAGGGGCTAACTTCTCGGTAGCCCCCTATTAGCAAGCACGAAATTTTAAATTAACTTATATAAATAGTTCTAAATTAGTGCTTTCCAGTGTAATAAGAATAAAAATTAGTGCTCCACTAGAAGACTGCAATTTTAATACTTTAATTATGATTTGCTGATTTTTCAGCAGCTACAGCAATTAGTATCACTATTATACAGGATGGGGAGTTTTAAGTTCCGTTTAGGAATATCTCGGAAACGAAGCATCGGATGACAAATCCAAAAAACACGACTAAAATATTTTCGAGGGGGACATCCCATGACACCAAATTCAACCCCCCCGCCCCAACCCTGGTGGGGTGGGGCGGGGGTAAGTTTGAAATCTTAAATGGGAACCTCCAATTTTTTTTGCAGATTCGCATTCTACGTGAAAAACGGAATTCAGTGACATCAAAATATTGGGTTGGGGTGGGGGGGTTGAATTTGGTGTCATGGGATGTCCCCCTCGAAAATATTTTAGTGGTGTTTTTTGGATTTTTCATCCGATGCTTCGTTTCCGAGATATTCCTGAACGCAACTTAAAATGGCCCACCCTGTATAAACAGTTTGTTGAGTTTTCAATATCTTGCCACTTGTTTCCGTTACTGATCGAACCACCATTGCCCCCACTCTAAAAATGTCAGTTGGCAGTTATTGTTTTTAATAAATATACAGGGTGTTAATACTAAGTCGTTACACCCGAAAATGGTAGATAGAACTCATTAAAACAAACAATTTTTTTTAGCTCAAATTTTTTATTTGGAGCCCCATTTCATAGTCATTGGCGTTCTCTTGTTTTTCAAAAAATCGTCATAAAATTTCTAAACAAGATATTTTGAAAACCACCTCATCGATTTTCGAAAATAAAACATTTTTAAAATCCTTAAACTTTCTATTACAATATTTGTCTGAAACATTTTTTTCTATCTGGCAAAAAAAATGTTTTTGTTCACTTACTTGGCTTACATAAGTATTAACAAACTAAAAAAAAGCATTTAAAACGAAGAAGCTGCTTAAAACAATGAAACAAAAAAGAGATTAAATTTGACAAGTACTCAAAAACAAGTTACTTCAAATTTAGCGCACGTGTATGTCCGTTTGTATGTTTGTATTTTGCATAATTTATACGTAAACATGCATCATTATGAACCGGAGCCCCGACCTAACTCCACTAGATTTCTTTTTTTGGGGTCAGATGAAGACCTCTGTTTACAAGACACCGGTGAACACAGAGTTAGAACACCTCCGTGAATTTGGCCCCCCAAATTAAAGCACTAATTTTGTAATTTAGCTGAAACAATAGTGCTACATTAGTGCTTTGTCATGGAATAAGAAATATAATTAGTGCTCTTTTTATTTGTAATATTTTTAAAAAACTATATCTGGGGGGCTGATTTCACGGTAGCCCCCCAAAAGTAAGCACTAAATATAATAGTAAGTCAAATCAATAGTGCTAAATTAGTGCTTTCCGGAATAAGAAGAATAAATATTAGTGCTCGTCTAATTATAATAATTTTTATATGAGGGGCTAACTTCTCGGTAGCCCCCTATTAGCAAGCACGAAATTTTAAATTAACTTATATAAATAGTTCTAAATTAGTGCTTTCCAGTGTAATAAAAATAAAAATTAGTGCTCTACAAGAAGACTGTAATTTTAATACTTTAATTATGATTTGTTGATTTTTCAGCAGCTACAGCAATTAGTATCACTATTATATAAACAGTTTCTATATAATTTTAGAATATAGCAATTGTCATTTAGATCTAGAATACGATGTTTTAATGTTTTGTAGGGCAATTAGGATGTTTACATCTGGTAAGTAGGTGGTAAACAAAACGCATTTTGTATATACTCTCAAATTCAAATTTCACTCTTTCATTGAAATAGTAGTTCCAAATGTTACTGACATTTTCTATAAAATTAAATAAGCTGTTGTCCATGGGCAACCAAGAGAAATCTTTAAATATACTGAAATTCAACCTAAAAGTAAGTTATTAAGACATTCTAAATATCACTTATTTCTAACATAATGGATTTCAGGAAATATTTAGTCGGTTCAAAATCAAACAAAACAGATTTTTTTCGAATTTTAACCTCGGTACCAAATCTGCTAAGTAATTTCGTCCTCCACATATGCTTGTAGGCATATTATTTAAATAGTCGTCTTCAGAAACCACCCAAATGAGAGTATCATAACGTCCATTTATTTTGGGAAAAGTGTCATGATCATTTCTATGGACGTGTGTGTCATGATCAGTTAGAAAAAGCAAATGAAGTGTCGGGAAATTTAGAAATTAAGTTAAATATAGTAGCTTTAAAATCCCTCTTTTCACGCTTGTGAGGTCTAGTTTAGAATACTGTTCGTTAATTTGGTATCTGCGTTCTGAAGGCTCGGTACTAGCAATTGAGAAGGTACAGAGGAAATGTGGTTCGGAACCTATATTTATCCCGATAGAGGATGTAGTCACAAAGAATTACTTGATACTTTTGACTTTTATTCCATTGAGACCAGACACTCTGAACAAAGCATATCTTTTTTATATAAACTCATAAATAATGACATTGACTGAAGTTACTTAGTTACTAAACTTAATTTCTCAGTACCTCGTATTGAGGCTCGTAAAGATAATACATTTTACAAACCTAAAGCTAATACTATCTTATTGCAAAAGTCTCCAGTTTTCATTATGTGTTCTAATTACAATAAAATTAGCAATATTTGTAATTTATTTAATTGTACAATAACCAATCTGCGTAATGTATGTTATCACGAATTTAGATCACATCTCTATACATTTATGCAGGATACATGCTTTCATTTTATATTGTATTCAATGTCCTTACTTATTTCTTAAGGCATTGTTATTTTCTTTACCTGTTTTTGGACTTTTGTCTGTAAGGTTTAAAGTTAAATAAATAAATAAATATATAAATATATTATTTTATTCAATTTAGATAAGCCCCGAAAAATTTGCCGCTGAAAATCATTTACAATTTTATAATTAGTATGAACATGTTAATATTTCATTATCAGAAAAATAGAATTACATTGAATTTAGTTCAGTATATATTATTTTATATAATTTATGTAAAATTTTATTTATTTATATTATTATATCGTAAGCTTTAAAAAATAATTTTTGTTTTGTGTGTTTAATTTGTAGTGCATTTTATAACCGATCCTAGTAACGTTAAGGGATTACGACAGTATAGAACCCGACGATAAAAATTTAAAAAATATAAAATTATGTCACTTTAAACTTTAACTTCGATTTTCTCGAAGCGGCATATCTTGAATTGGCCCACAATCACACAACTACATTTTTTGTTCGATTTTTCTGAAACTTCAAAAATATCTTTACAACTAAATAATATAGAGAAATACATGTCAGTTTTTGGATTATTCAATAATTTTTACAAGCAAAATATTCAAATTGCAAGCTAGAATTACGGTTTTTTTTGCAAATGGCCGTTGGCTGCCATTTTCACAAAAACTAAAATTTTCAAAATTCCATGTAATAATGAATAGAATTTGTCATTCATTTCAAAGAATCGATTTTCGTTTTCGATTTGTTTCAAATTGCCGACACAAAAGTGTGAGCCGTGGAACACAAAGAAAACAAACAATTTTATCCATAGGCTGTTATAACCCTTTAAATGAAAAATCCCATAATTGCCCTACAAATTATTAAAACCTCGTATTCTAGATCTAAATGACCATTGCTATATTCTAAATTTATATAGAAACTATGTTAGCAATGGAAGTGCTTAGCTTTCAATTAAACAAACAACTTAATTCAACGGATATATTTACACTTTTAAAAGATACAAACTTGACATATATATTTATTAAAAACAATAACTGCCAACTGACATTTTTAGAGTGGGGGCAATGGTGGTTCGATCAGTAACGGAAACAAGTGGCAAGATATTGAAAACTCAACAAACTGTTTATACATATAATAGTGATACTAATTGCTGTAGCTGCTGAAAAATCAGCAAATCATAATTAAAGTATTAAAATTGCAGTCTTCTAGTGGAGCACTAATTTTTATTCTTATTACACTGGAAAGCACTAATTTAGAACTATTTATATAAGTTAATTTAAAATTTCGTGCTTGCTAATAGGGGGCTACCGAGAAGTTAGCCCCTCATATAAAAATTATTATAATTAGACGAGCACTAATTTTTATTCTTCTTATTCCGGAAAGCACTAATTTAGCACTATTGATTTGACTTACTTTTATATTTAGTGCTTACTTTTGGGGGGCTACCGTGAAATCAGCCCCCCAGATATAGTTTTTTAAAAATATTACAAACAAAAAGAGCACTAATTATATTTCGTATTCCATGACAAAGCACTAATGTAGCACTATTGTTTCAGCTAAATTACAAAATTAGTGCTTTAATTTGGGGGGCCAAATTCACGGAAGTAGTTAGAACTAGTGGCTAGAATCGTGGCTGCAGCAGAAGATATAAAAGAGAAGCAAGCAGTCCTTGCGAAGGTCTCCACCAACATCAAACCACGCTGCCGGGCTTGCGTTGCTGCGAATGGTGGCCACTTTGAAAATAATATTTAGTCCCACCCTTGTTGATTCATTGTTTATTGTTTTATTTTTCTTGTTTGTTTCTTGTTTTTCTTGTTTAATGGCAGCAAACCTACTTTGTTTTAAATGATTGTTGCAGTTTGTTAAAATTTATCTTGCAATTCAATTTCAATAAAAACTTTTGTTGGCCAGATAGAAAACAATGTTTCAGACAAATATTGTAACAAAAAGTTTAAGGATTTTAAAAATGTTTTATTTTCGAAAATCGAAGGGGTGGTTTTCAAAAAATCTTGTTTAGAAATTTTTGATTGGTCGCCATTTTGTTATTTGATGAAATAGAAAATAATTGTAAATACAAGTGTTTTAGAGAACCGAAAGCAAATGCTTAAAGTTTTTGTATTTTTTCAATATTCCTTAAAATAAGGGAGTTATGACGATTTCCGAAAAACAAGAGAACGCCAATAACTATGAAATGGGGCTCCAAATAAAAAATTTGAGCTAAAAAAAGTTGTTTGTTTTAATGAGTTCTATCTACCATTTTCGGGTGTAACGACTTAGTATTAACACTCTGTATATGTCAAGTTTGTATCTTTTAAAAGTGTAAATACGAGGGCAGTTTGATAAGTCAGTGACTTTTCGAATTTCCCGTGTAGTAACTTTTATGGTAACACTGCTCCCGTCAACTAACATCTAGTAATAGACTAAAGTCAAAATTTGAGTACGCTGCGTCGTTGCGTTTTTGTTTGTCAGCCATTAAAAGCAGTCTACCTCGTGAATTTTAACGAAAATGGAAAAAAAATAAATTTCGTGTGCTGATTAATCATTAATTTTTGCGTAAAAAAACCATCACCGAAACCAAGGAAAAGCTCGATAAATATTAAGGGGACTCTGCACCATCAATTTCAATGGTTAAGAAGTGATTTACTGAGTTCCGTTGTGGTCGTACCAGTACAAATGACGTCGAACGTTCAGGTCGCCCAAAAGAGGTCGTCATGCCAGAAATTGTCGATAAAATCATGAAATGATACTGGACGATAGGAAAATGAAAGTGCGTGAGGTGGCTGAGGCTGTGGGCATTTCAACTGAGCGGGTACATCACATTTTACATGAATATTTGGACATGAAAAAGCTATCGGCGCGATGGCTGCCGCGATTGCTCACATTCGAGCACAAGCGCAACCAACTTCACCATGGCAAAAATTTATAAATTAGGCTACAAACTGTTACCTCATCCAGAATATTCTCCAGATTTAGCCCTCTGTGACTATTTTCTTTTAATAAACCTGAAGAAATGGCTGGGTGAAAGGAGATTTGGGTCTAATGAAGAGGTCATCACTGAAACAAACGCCTATTTTGAGGGTCTTGAGAAAACCTTTTATTTGGAAGGAATTAAAAAATTGGAAAAACGGTAGACTAAATGTATTGAGCTAAAATGGGACTATGTAGAGAAATAAAACGCTTTTTCGCCGAAATTTTTTTTTTTTTTATTCGAAAAGTCACGGACTTATCAAACTGCCCTCGTATATCCGTTGAATTAAGTTGTTTGTTTAATTGAAAGCTAAGCACTTCCATTGCTAACACAGTTTCTATATAAATTTAGAATATAGCAATGGTCATTTAGATCTAGAATACGATGTTTTAATAATTTGTAGGGCAATTATGGGATTTTTCATTTAAAGGGTTATAACAGCCTATGGATAAAATTGTTTGTTTTCTTTGTGTTCCACGGCTCACACTTTTGTGTCGGCAATTTGAAACAAATCGAAAACGAAAATCGATTCTTTGAAATGAATGACAAATTCTATTCATTATTACATGGAATTTTGAAAATTTTAGTTTTTGTGAAAATGGCAGCCAACGGCCATTTGCAAAAAAAACCGTAATTCTAGCTTGCAATTTGAATATTCTGCTTGTAAAAATTATTGAATAATCCAAAAACTGACATGTATTTCTCTATATTATTTAGTTGTAAAGATATTTTTGAAGTTTCAGAAAAATCGAACAAAAAATGTAGTTGTGAGATTGTGGGCCAGTTCAAGATATGCCGCTTCGAGAAAATCGAAGTTAAAATTTCAAGTGACATAATTTTATATTTTTTAAATTTTTATCGTCGGGTTCTATACTGTCGTAATCCCTTAACGTTACTAGGATCGGTTATAAAATGCACTACAAATTAAACACACAAAACAAAAATTATTTTTTAAAGCTTACGATATAATAATATAAATAAATAAAATTTTACATAAATTATATAAAATAATATATACTGAACTTAATTCAATGTAATTCTATTTTTCTGATAATGAAATATTAACATGTTCATACTAATTATAAAATTGTAAATGATTTTCAGCGGCAAATTTTTCGGGGCTTATCTAAATTGAATAAAATAATATATTTATATATTTATTTATTTATTTAACTTTAAACCTTACAGACAAAAGTCCAAAAACAGGTAAAGAAAATAACAATGCCTTAAGAAATAAGTAAGGACATTGAATACAATATAAAATGAAAGCATGTATCCTGCATAAATGTATAGAGATGTGATCTAAATTCGTGATAACATACATTACGCAGATTGGTTATTGTACAATTAAATAAATTACAAATATTGCTAATTTTATTGTAATTAGAACACATAATGAAAACTGGAGACTTTTGCAATAAGATAGTATTAGCTTTAGGTTTGTAAAATGTATTATCTTTACGAGCCTCAATACGAGGTACTGAGAAATTAAGTTTAGTAACTAAGTAACTTCAGTCAATGTCATTATTTATGAGTTTATATAAAAAAGATATGCTTTGTTCAGAGTGTCTGGTCTCAATGGAATAAAAGTCAAAAGTATCAAGTAATTCTTTGTGACTACATCCTCTATCGGGATAAATATAGGTTCCGAACCACATTTCCTCTGTACCTTCTCAATTGCTAGTACCGAGCCTTCAGAACGCGGATACCAAATTAACGAACAGTATTCTAAACTAGACCTCACATGCGTGAAAAGAGGGATTTTAAAGCTACTATATTTAACTTAATTTCTAAATTTCCCGACACTTCATTTGCTTTTTCTAACTGATCATGACACTTTTCCCAAAATAAATGGACGTTATGATGCTCTCATTTGGGTGGTTTCTGAAGACGACTATTTAAATAATATGCCTACAAGCATATGTGGAGGACGAAATTACTTAGCAGATTTGGTACCGAGGTTAAAATTCGAAAAAAATCTGTTTTGTTTGATTTTGAACCGACTAAATATTTCCTGAAATCCATTATGTTAGAAATAAGTGATATTTAGAATGTCTTAATAACTTACTTTTAGGTTGAATTTCAGAATATTTATAGATTTCTCTTGGTTGCCCATGGACAACAGCTTATTTAATTTTATAGAAAATGTCAGTAACATTTGGAACTACTATTTCAATGAAAGAGTGAAATTTGAATTTGAGAGTATATACAAAATGCGTTTTGTTTACCACCTACTTACCAGATGTAAACATCCTAATTGCCCTACAAATTATTAAAACATCGTATTCTAGATCTAAATGACAATTGCTATATTCTAAAATTATATAGAAACTGTTTATATAATACTGATACTAATTGCTGTAGCTGCTGAAAAATCAACAAATCATAATTAAAGTATTAAAATTACAGTCTTCTTGTAGAGCACTATTTTTTATTTTTATTACACTGGAAAGCACTAATTTAGAACTATTTATATAAGTTAATTTAAAATTTCGTGCTTGCTAATAGGGGGCTACCGAGAAGTTAGCCCCTCATATAAAAATTATTATAATTAGACGAGCACTAATTTTTATTCTTCTTATTCCGGAAAGCACTAATTTAGCACTATTAATTTGACTTACTTTTATATTTAGTGCTTACTTTTGGGGGGCTACCGTGAAATCAGCCCCCCAGATATAGTTTTTTTTAAATATTACAAATAAAAAGAGCACTAATTATATTTCTTATTCCATGACAAAGCACTAATGTAGCACTATTGTTTCAGCTAAATTACAAAATTAGTGCTTTAATTTGGGGGGCCAAATTCACGGAGGTGAATATGACAGTTAAATACTTAAAAACAGCATTTTGTATGTTTTGCAAGCTGAAAACAGCTATTTTATCTTGATTTTGCAAACATAAGCCATTACACACGACATATACATGAATATGACAGTTTGTATACTTAAAAACGGTGTTTTGTATCCTTTTGCACGCTTAAAACAGCAATTTTATCTTGATTTCACCAACATTAGCCATTATACACGACAGAAACATGAATATGATTGTTTAAATACTTGAAAACAGCATTTTGAATGTTTTTGCAAGCTGAAAACAGCTATTTTATTATGATTTTGCAAACATAAGCCATTACACACGACATATACATGAATATGACAGTTTGTATACTTAAAAACGGTGTTTTGTATGCTTTTGCATGCTTAAAACTGCAATTTTATCTTGATTTCACCAACATTAGCCATTATACACGACAAAAACCTGAATATGACAGTTCAAATACTTGTAAACAGCATTTTGTATGTTTTTGCAAGCTGAAAACAGCTATTTAACTTGATTTTGCAAACATACGCCATTACACACGACATATACATAAATATGACAGTTTGTGTACTTAAAAACGGTGTTTTGTATCCTTTTGCATGTTTAAACTGCAATTTTATCTTGATTTCATCAACATAAGCCATTATACACGACAGAAAAATGAATATGACAGTTTAAATACTTGAAAACAACATTTTGTATGTTTTTGCAAGCTGAAAACAGCTATTTTATCTTGATTTTGCAAACATAAGCCATTACACACGACATATAAATGAATATGACAGTTTGTATACTTAAAAACGGTGTTTTGTATGCTTTTGCATGCTTAAAACAGCAATTTTATCTTGATTTCACCAACATTAGCCATTATACACGATAGAAACATGAATATGACAGTTTAAATTCTTGAAAACAGCATTTTGTATGTTTTTGCAAGCTTAAAACAGCTATTTTATCTTGATTTTGCAAACATAAGCCATTACACACGACATATACAAGAATATGACAGTTTGTATACTTAAAAACGGTGTTTTGCATGCTTTTGCATGCTTAAAACAGCAATTTTATCTTGATTTTACCAACATTAGCCATTATACACGACAGAAACATGAATATGACAGTTTAAATACTTAAAAACTGAATTTTGTATGTTTTTGCAAGCTGAAAACAGCTATTTTATCTTGATTTTGCACACATAAGCCATTACACAAGACATTTACATGAATATGACAGTTTGTATTCTTAAAAACGGTGTTTTGTATGCTTTTGCATGCTTAAAACTGCAATTTTATCTTGATTTCTCCAACATTAGCCATTATACATGATATAAACATGAATATGACAGTTTAAATACTTGAAAACAGCATTTTGTATGTTTTTGCAAGCTGAAAACAGTTATTTTATTTTGATTTTGCATACATAACCCATTACACACGACATATACATGAATATGACAGTTTGTATACTTAAAAACGGTGTTTTGTATGCTTTTGCATGCTTAAAACTGCAATTTTATCTTGACTTCACCAACATTAGCCATTATACACGACAAAAACCTGAATATGACAGTTTATATACTTGTAAACAGCATTTTGTATGTTTTTGCAAGCTGAAAACAGCTATTTTATCTTGATTTTGCAAACATAAGCCATTACACACGACATATACATAAATATGACAGTTTGTGTACTTAAAAACGGTGTTTTGTATCCTTTTGCATGTTTAAACTGTAATTTTATCTTGATTTCATCAACATTAGCCATTATACACGACAGAAACTTGAATATGACAGTTTAAATACTTGAAAACAACATTTTGTATGTTTTTGCAAGCTGAAAACAGCTATTTTATCTTGATTTTGCAAACATAAGCCATTACACACGACATATACATGAATATGACAGTTTGTATACTTAAAAACGGTGTTTTGTATGCTTTTGCATGATTAAAACTGCAATTTTATTTTGATTTAACCAACATTAGCCATTATACACGACAGAAACATGAATATGACAGTTTAAATACTTGAAAACAGCATTTTGTATGTTTTGCAAGCTGAAAACAGCTATTTTATCTTGATTTTGCACACATAAGCCATTACACAAGACATTTACATGAATATGACAGTTTGTATTCTTAAAAACGGTGTTTTGTATGCTTTTGCATGCTTAAAACTGCAATTTTATCTTGATTTCTCCAACATTAGCCATTATACATGATATAAACATGAATATGACAGTTTAAATACTTGAAAACAGCATTTTGTATGTTTTTGCAAGCTGAAAACAGCTATTTTATTTTGATTTTGCAAACATAAACCATTACACACGACATATTCATGAATATGACAGTTTGTATACTTAAAAACGGTGTTTTGTATACTTTTGCATGCATAAACAACAATTTTATCTTGATTTCACAAACATTAGCCATTATATACGGCAGAAACATGAATATGACAGTTTAAATACTTGAAAACAGAATTTTGTATGTTTTTGCAAGCTGAAAACAGCTATTTTATCTTGATTTTGCAAACATAAGCCATTACACACGACATATACATGAATATGACAGTTTGTATACTTAAAAACGGTGTTTTTTATGCTTTTGCATGCTTAAAACAGCAATTTTATCTTGATTTCACCAACATTAGCCATTATACACGAAAGAAACATTAATATGACAGTTAAAATACTTGAAAACAGCATTTTGTATGTTTTTGCAAGCTGAAAACAGATATTTTATATAGATTTTGCAAACATAAGCCATTACACACGACATACACAAGAATATGACAGATTGTATACTTAAAAACGGTGTTTTGTATACTTTTGAATGCTTAAAACAGAAATTTTATCTTGAATTCACCAACATTAGCCATTATACAGGACAGAAACATGAATATGACAGTTTAAATACTTGAAAACAGCATTTTGTATGTTTTTGCAAGCTGGAAACAGCTATTTTATCTTGATTTTGCAAACATAAGCCATTGCACACGACATATACATGAATATGATAGTTTAAATACTTGAAAACAGCATTTTGTATGTTTTTGCAAACTGAAAACAGCTATTTTATCTTGATTTTGCATACATAAGCCATTACACACGACATATACTTGAATATGATAGTTTAAATACTTGAAAACGGTGTTTTGCATGCTTTTGCATGCCACTACACACGACATATACATGAATATGACAGTCTAAATATTTGAATATGACAGTTTAAATACTTGAAAACAACATTTTGTATGTTTTTGCAAGCTGAAAACAGCTATTTTATCTTGATTTTGCAAACATAAGCCATTACACACGACATATACATGAATATGACAGTTTGTATACTTATAAACGGTGTTTTGTATGCTTTTGCATGATTAAAACTGCAATTTTATTTTGATTTAACCAACATTAGCCAATATACACGACAGAAACATGAATATGACAGTTTAAATACTTGAAAACAGCATTTTGTATGTTTTTGCAAGCTGAAAACAGCTATTTTATTTTGATTTTGCATACATAACCCATTACACACGACATATACATGAATATGACAGTTTGTATACTTAAAAACAGTGTTTTGTATGCTTTTGCATGCTTAAAACTACAATTTTATCTTGATTTCACCAACATTAGCCATTATACACGACAAAAACCTGAATATGACAGTTTAAATACTTGTAAACAGCATTTTGTATGTTTTTGCAAGCTGAAAACAGCTATTTTATCTTGATTTTGCAAACATAAGCCATTACACACGACATATACATAAATATGACAGTTTGTGTACTTAAAAACGGTGTTTTGTATGCTTTTGAATGATTAAAACTGCAATTTTATTTTGATTTAACCAACATTAGCCATTATACACGACAGAAACATGAATATGATTGTTTAAATACTTGAAAACAGCATTGTGTATGTTTTTGCAAGCTGAAAACAGCTATTTTATTTTGATTTTGCAAACATAAACCATTACACACGACATATTCATGAATATGACAGTTTGTATACTTAAAAACGGTGTTTTGTATGCTTTTGCATGATTAAAACTGCAATTTCATTTTGATTTAACCAACATTAGCCATTATACACGACAGAAACATGAATATGACAGTTTAAATACTTGAAAACAGCATTTTTTATGTTTTGCAAGCTGAAAACAGCTATTTTATCTTGATTTTGCAAACATAAGCCATTACACACGACATATACATGAATATGACAGTTTGTATACTTAAAAACGGTGTTTTGTATCCTTTTGCATGCTTAAAACAGCAATATAATCTTGATTTCACCAACATTAGCCATTATACACGACAGAAACATGAATATGATTGTTTAAATACTGGAAAACAGCATTTTGTATGTTTTTGCAAACTGAAAACAGCTATTTTATTTTGATTTTGCAAACATAAACCACTACACACGACATATTCATGAATATGACAGTTTGTATACTTAAAAACGGTGTTTTGTATACTTTTGCATGCATAAACAGCAATTTTATCTTGATTTCACCAACATTAGCCATTATATACGGCAGAAACATGAATATGACAGTTTAAATACTTGAAAACAGAATTTTGTATGTTTTTGCAAGCTGAAAACAGCTATTTTATCTTGATTTTGCAAACATAAGCCATTACACACGACATATACATGAATATGACAGTTTGTATACTTAAAAACGGTGTTTTGTATGCTTTTGCATGCTTAAAACAGCAATTTTATCTTGATTTCACCAACATTAGCCATTATACATGACAGAAATATTAATATGACAGTTAAAATACTTGAAAACAGCATTTTGTATGTTTTTGCAAGCTGAAAACAGCTATTTTATCTTGATTTTGCAAACATAAGCGATTACACACGACATATACATGAATATGACAGTTTGTATCCTTAAAAACCGTGTTTAGTATGCTTTTGCATGCTTAAAACAGCAATTTTATCTTGATTTCACCAACATTAGCCATTATACACGATAGAAACATGAATATGACAGTTTAAATTCTTGAAAACAGCATTTTGTATGTTTTTGCAAGCTTAAAACAGCTATTTTATCTTGATTTTGCAAACATAAGCCATTACACACGACATATACATGAATATGACAGTTTGTATTCTTAAAAACGGTGTTTTGTATGCTTTTGCATGCTTAAATCTGCAATTTTATCTTGATTTCACCAACATTAGCCATTATACATGACAGAAACATGTATATGACAGTTTAAATACTTGAAAACAGCATTTTGTATGTTTTTGCAAGCTGAAAACAGCTATTTTATTTTGATTTTGTAAACATAAGCCATTACACACGACATATACATGAATATGACAGTTTGTATACTTAAAAACGGTGTTTTTTATGCTTTTGCATGCTTAAAACAGCAATTTTATCTTGATTTCACCAACATTAGCCATTATACACGACAGAAACATTAATATGACAGTTAAAATACTTGAAAACAGCATTTTGTATGTTTTTGCAAGCTGAAAACAGATATTTTATCTTGATTTTGCAAACATAAGCCATTACACACGACATATACATGAATATGACAGTTTGTATACTTAAAAACGGTGTTTTCTATACTTTTGCATGCTTAAAACAGCAATTTTATCTTGAATTCACCAACAGTAGCCATTATACAGGACAGAAACATGAATATGACAGTTTAAATACTTGAAAACAGCATTTTGTATGTTTTTGCAAGCTGAAAACAGCTATTTTATCTTGATTTTGCAAACATAAGCCATTACACACGACATATACATAAATATGACAGTTTGTATTCTTAAAAACGGTGTTTTGTATGCTTTTGCATGCTTAAAACTGCAATTTTATCTTGATTTCACCAACATTAGCCATTATACATGACAGAAACATGTATATGACAGTTAAGATAATTGAAAACAGCATTTTGTATGTTTTTGCAAGCTGAAAACAGCTATTTTATCTTGATTTTGCAAACATAAGCCATTACACACGACATATACATGAATATGACAGTTTGTATACTTAAAAACGGTGTTTTGTATGCTTTTGCATGCTTAAAACAGCAATTTTATCTTGATTTCACCAACATTAGCCATTATACACGACAGAAACATTAATATGACAGTTAAAATACTTGAAAACAGCATTTTGTATGTTTTTGCAAGCTGAAAACAGATATTTTATATTGATTTTGCAAACATAAGCCATTACACACGATATATACATGAATATGACAGATTGTATACTTAAAAACGGTGTTTTGTATACTTTTGAATGCTTAAAACAGACATTTTATCTTGAATTCACCAACATTAGCCATTATACAGGACAGAAACATGAATATGACAGTTTAAATACTTTAAAACAGCATTTTGTATGTTTTTGCAAGCTGAAAACAGCTATTTTACCTTGATTTTGCAAACATAAGCCATTGCACACGACATATACATGAATATGATAGTTTAAATACTTGAAAACAGCATTTTGTATGTTTTTGCAAACTGAAAACAGCTATTTTATCTTGATTTTGCATACATAAGCCATTACACACGACATATACTTGAATATGATAGTTTAAATACTTGAAAACGGTGTTTTGCATGCTTTTGCATGCCACTACACACGACATATACATGAATATGACAGTCTAAATATTTGAATATGACAGTTTAAATACTTGAAAACAGCATTTTGTATGTTTTTCCAAGCTGAAAACAGCAATTTTATCTTGATTTTACAAAATTAAGCCATTACACACGACATTTACATGAATATGACAGTTTGTATACTTAAAAACGGTGTTTTGTATACTTTTGCATGCATAAACAGCAATTTTATCTTGATTTCACCAACATTAGCCATTATATACGGCAGAAACATGAATATGACAGTTTAAATACTTGAAAACAGAATTTTGTATGTTTTTGCAAGCTGAAAACAGCTATTTTATCTTGATTTTGCAAACATAAGCCATTACACACGACATATACATGAATATGACAGTTTGTATACTTAAAAACGGTGTTTTGTATGCTTTTGCATGCTTGAAACAGCAATTTTATCTTGATTTCACCAACATTAGCCATTATACACGACAGAAACATTAATATGACAGTTAAAATACTTGAAAACAGCATTTTGTATGTTTTTGCAAGCTGAAAACAGATATTTTATATTGATTTTGCAAACATAAGCCATTACACACGACATATACATGAATATGACAGTTTGTATACTTAAAAACGGTGTTTTTTATACTTTTGCATGCTTAAAACAGAAATTTTATCTTGAATTCACCAACATTAGCCATTATACAGGACAGAAACATGAATATGACAGTTTAAATACTTGAAAACAGCATTTTGTATGTTTTTGCAAGCTGAAAACAGCTATTTTATCTTGATTTTGCAAACATAAGCCATTGCACACGACATATACATGAATATGATAGTTTAAATACTTGAAAACAGCATTTTGTATGTTTTTGCAAACTGAAAACAGCTATTTTATCTTGATTTTGCATACATAAGCCATTACAAACGACATATACATGAATATGATGGTTTAAATACTTGAAAACGGTGTTTTGCATGCTTTTGCATGCCACTACACACGACATATACATGAATATGACAGTCTAAATATTTGAATATGACAGTTTAAATACTTGAAAACAGCATTTTGTATGTTTTTCCAAGCTGAAAACAGCAATTTTATCTTGATTTTACAAAAATAAGCCATTACACACGACATTTACATGAATATGACAGTTTGTATACTTAAAAATGGTGTTTTGTATACTTTTGCATGCTTAAAACAGCAATTTTATCTTGATTTCACCAACATTAGCCATTATACAGGAGAGAAACATGTATATGACAGTTTAAATACTTGAAAACAGCATTTTGTATGTTTTTGCAAACTGAAAACAGCTATTTTATCTTGATTTTGCAAACTTAAGCCATTACACATGACATATACATGAATATGACAGTTTGTATACTTAAAAACGGTGTTATGTATGCTTTTGAATGCTAAAAACAACAATTTTATCTTGATTTCACCAACATTAGCCATTATACACAAAAGAAACATGTATATGACAGTTTAAATACTTTAAAACAGCATTTTGTATGTTTTTGCAAGCTGAAAACAGCTATTTTATCTTGATTTTGCAAACATAAGCCATTACACACGACATATACATGAATATGACAGTTTGTATTCTTAAAAACGGTGTTTTGTATGCTTTTGAATGCATAAACAACAATTTTATCTTGATTTCACCAACATTAGCCATTATACACAAAAGAAACATGAATATGACAGTTTAAATACTTTAAAACAGCATTTTGTATGTTTTTGCAAGCTGAAAACAGCTATTTTATCTTGATTTTGCAAACATAAGCCATTACACACGACATATATATAAATATGACAGTTTGTGTACTTAAAAACGGTGTTTTGTATCCTTTTGCATGTTTAAACTGCATTTTTATTTTGATTTAACCAACATTAGCCATTATACACGACAGAAACATGAA
>CAWWDY010002052.1:0-55695 GCA_963942605.1 Poecilus cupreus
GTTTCTTTCGTGTGAAACGGCGATTTATGAGAAATGACGATAAAATTGCTGTTTTAAACTTGCAAAAACATAGAAAAACGCTGTTTTTAACTATTCAAACTAATAAATTCAGGTTTCTTTCGTTCGAAAACGGTGGATTTTTGTGAAATCACGATAAAACTGTTGTTTTAAACTTGCAAAAACATAGAAAAACTCTGTTTTGAACTATTCAAACTGATAAATTCATGTTTCTTTCGTGTGAAACGGCGATTTATGAGAAATGACGATAAAATTGCTGTTTTAAACATGAAAAAACATAGAAAAACGCTGTTTTTAACTATTCAAACTGACAAATTCATGTTTTTTTCGTGTGAAACGGCGATTTATGAGAAAGGACGATAAAATTGCTGTTTTAAACATGAAAAAACATAGAAAAACGCTGTTTTGAACTATTCAAACTGACAAATTCATGTTTCTTTCGTGTGAAACGGCGATTTATGAGAAATGACGATAAAATTGCTGTTTTAAACTTGCAAATACATAGAAAAACGCTGTTTTGAACTATTCAAACTGACAAATTCATGTTTTTTCGTGTGAAACGGCGATTTATGAGAAATGACGATAAAATTGCTGTTTTAAACATGAAAAACATAGAAAAACGCGGTTTTGAACTATTCAAACTGACAAATTCATGTTTCTTTGGTGTGAAACGGCGATGTATGAGAAATGACGATAAAATTGCTGTTTTAAACTTGCAAAAACATAGAAAAACGCTTGTTTTGAACTATTCAAACTGACAAATTCATGTTTCTTTCGTGTGAAACGGCGATTTATGAGAAATGACGATAAAATTGCTGTTTAAACTTGCAAAAACATAGAAAAAACGCTGTTTTTTACTATTCAAACTGATAAATTCATGTTTCTTTCGTGTGAAACGGCGATTTATGAGAAATGACGATAAAATTGCTGTTTTAAACTTGCAAAAACATAGAAAAACGCTGTTTACAACTATTCAAACTGACAAATTCATGTTTCTTTCGTGTGAAACGGCGATTTATGAGAAATGACGATAAAATTGCTGTTTTAAAACATGAAAAAACATAGATAAACGCTGTTTTGAACTATTCAAACTGACAAATTCATGTTTCTTTCGTGTGAAACGGCGATTTATGAGAAATGACGATAAAATTGCTGTTTTAAACTTGCAAAAACATAGAAAAACGCTGTTTACAACTATTCAAACTGACAAATTCATGTTTCTTTCGTGTGAAACGGCGATTTATGAGAAATGACGATAAAATTGCTGTTTTAAACATGAAAAAACATAGATAAACGCTGTTTTGAACTATTCAAACTGACAAATTCATGTTTCTTTCGTGTGAAACGGCGATTTATGAGAAATGACGCTAAAATTGCTGTTTTAAACTTGCAAAAACATAGAAAAACGCTGTTTTGAACTATTCAAACTGACAAATTCATGTTTCTTTCGTGTGAAACGGCGATTTATGAGAAATGACGATAAAATTGCTGTTTTAAACTTGCAAAAACATAGAAAAACGCTGTTTTTAACTATTCAAACTGATAAATTCATGTTTCTTTCGTGTGAAACGGCGATTTATGAGAAATGACGATAAAATTGCTGTTTTAAACTTGCAAAAACATAGAAAAACGCTGTTTTTAACTATTCAAACTGATAAATTCAGGTTTCTTTCGTTCGAAACGGTGGATTTTTGTGAAATCACGATAAAACTGTTGTTTTAAACTTGCAAAAACATAGAAAAACTCTGTTTTGAACTATTCAAACTGATAAATTCATGTTTCTTTTGTGTGAAACGGCGATTTATGAGAAATGACGATAAAATTGCTGTTTTAAACATGAAAAAACATAGAAAAACGCTGTTTTTAACTATTCAAACTGACAAATTCATGTTTTTTTCGTGTGAAACGGCGATTTATGAGAAATGACGATAAAATTGCTGTTTTAAACATGAAAAAACATAGAAAAAACGCTGTTTTGAACTATTCAAACTGACAAATTCATGTTTCTTTCGTGTGAAACGGCGATTTATGAGAAATGACGATAAAATTGCTGTTTTTAAACTTGCAAAAACATAGAAAAACGCTGTTTTTAACTATTCAAACTGACAAATTCATGTTTTTTTCGTGTGAAACGGCGATTTATGAGAAATGACGATAAAATTGCTGTTTTAAACATGAAAAAACATAGAAAAACGCTGTTTTGAACTATTCAAAGTGACAATTTCATGTTTCTTTCGTGTGAAACGGCGATTTTGAGAAATGACGATAAAATTGCTGTTTTAAACTTGCAAAAACATAGAAAAACGCTGTTTTGAACTATTCAAACTGACAAATTCATGTTTTTTTCGTGTGAAACGGCAATTTATGAGAAATGACGATAAAATTGCTGTTTTAAAACATGAAAAAACATAGAAAAACGCTGTTTTGAACTATTCAAACTGACAAATTCATGTTTCTTTCGTGTGAAACGGCGATTGCTGTTTTAAACTTGCAAAAACATAGAAAAACGCTGTTTTTAACTATTCAAATTGATAAATTCATGTTTCTTTCGTGTGAAACGGCGATTTATGAGAAATGACGATAAAATTGCTGTTTTAAACTTGCAAAAACATAGAAAAACGCTGTTTTCAACTATTCAAACTAATAAATTCAGGTTTCTTTCGTTCGAAACGGTGGATTTTGTGAAATCACGATAAAAACTGTTGTTTTAAACTTGCAAAAACATAGAAAAACTCTGTTTTGAACTATTCAAACTGATAAATTCATGTTTCTTTCGTGTGAAACGGCGATTTATGAGAAATGACGATAAAATTGCTGTTTTAAACATGAAAAAACATAGAAAAACGCTGTTTTTAACTATTCAAACTGACAAATTCATGTTTTTTTCGTGTGAAACGGCGATTTATGAGAAATGACGATAAAATTGCTGTTTTAAACATGAAAAAACATAGAAAAACGCTGTTTTGAACTATTCAAACTGACAAATTCATGTTTCTTTCGTGTGAAACGGCGATTTATGAGAAATGACGATAAAATTGCTGTTTTAAACTTGCAAATACATAGAAAAACGCTGTTTTTAACTATTCAAACTGACAAATTCATGTTTTTTTCGTGTGAAACGGCGATTTATGAGAAATGACGATAAAATTGCT
The DNA here is from genome assembly GCA_963942605.1 of Poecilus cupreus. Taxonomy (NCBI): domain Eukaryota; kingdom Metazoa; phylum Arthropoda; class Insecta; order Coleoptera; family Carabidae; genus Poecilus; species Poecilus cupreus. The sequence continues at coordinate 3,171 of CAWWDY010002052.1, forward strand.
GTTTTAAACATGAAAAAACATAGAAAAACGCGGTTTTGAACTATTCAAACTGACAAATTCATGTTTCTTTCGTGTGAAACGGCGATGTATGAGAAATGACGATAAAATTGCTGTTTTTAAACTTGCAAAAACATAGAAAAACGCTGTTTTGAACTATTCAAACTGACAAATTCATGTTTCTTTCGTGTGAAACGGCGATTTATGAGAAATGACGATAAAATTGCTGTTTAAACTTGCAAAAACATAGAAAAACGCTGTTTTTTACTATTCAAACTGATAAATTCATGTTTCTTTCGTGTGAAACGGCGATTTATGAGAAATGACGATAAAATTGCTGTTTTAAACTTGCAAAAACATAGAAAAACGCTGTTTACAACTATTCAAACTGACAAATTCATGTTTCTTTCGTGTGAAACGGCGATTTATGAGAAATGACGATAAAATTGCTGTTTTAAACATGAAAAAACATAGATAAACGCTGTTTTGAACTATTCAAACTGACAAATTCATGTTTCTTTCGTGTGAAACGGCGATTTATGAGAAATGACGCTAAAATTGCTGTTTTAAACTTGCAAAAACATAGAAAAACGCTGTTTTGAACTATTCAAACTGACAAATTCATGTTTCTTTCGTGTGAAACGGCGATTTATGAGAAATGACGATAAAATTGCTGTTTTAAACTTGCAAAAACATAGAAAAACGCTGTTTTTAACTATTCAAACTGATAAATTCATGTTTCTTTCGTGTGAAACGGCGATTTATGAGAAATGACGATAAAATTGCTGTTTTAAACTTGCAAAAACATAGAAAAACGCTGTTTTTAACTATTCAAACTGATAAATTCAGGTTTCTTTCGTTCGAAACGGTGGATTTTTGTGAAATCACGATAAAACTGTTGTTTTAAACTTGCAAAAACATAGAAAAACTCTGTTTTGAACTATTCAAACTGATAAATTCATGTTTCTTTTGTGTGAAACGGCGATTTATGAGAAATGACGATAAAATTGCTGTTTTAAACATGAAAAAACATAGAAAAACGCTGTTTTTAACTATTCAAACTGACAAATTCATGTTTTTTTCGTGTGAAACGGCGATTTATGAAAAATGACGATAAAATTGCTGTTTTAAACATGAAAAAACATAGAAAAACGCTGTTTTGAACTATTCAAACTGACAAATTCATGTTTCTTTCGTGTGAAACGGCGATTTATGAGAAATGACGATAAAATTGCTGTTTTAAACTTGCAAAAACATAGAAAAACGCTGTTTTTAACTATTCAAACTGACAAATTCATGTTTTTTTCGTGTGAAACGGCGATTTATGAGAAATGACGATAAAATTGCTGTTTTAAACATGAAAAAACATAGAAAAACGCTGTTTTGAACTATTCAAAGTGACAATTTCATGTTTCTTTCGTGTGAAACGGCGATTTTGAGAAATGACGATAAAATTGCTGTTTTAAACTTGCAAAAACATAGCAAAACGCTGTTTTGAACTATTCAAACTGACAAATTCATGTTTTTTTCGTGTGAAACGGCGATTTATGAGAAATGACGATAAAATTGCTGTTTTAAACATGAAAAAACATAGAAAAACGCTGTTTTGAACTATTCAAACTGACAAATTCATGTTTCTTTCGTGTGAAACGGCGATTTTGAGAAACGACGATAAAATTGCTGTTTTAAACTTGCAAAAACATAGAAAAACGCTGTTTTGAACTATTCAAATTGACAAATTCATAATTCTTTCGTGTGAAACGGCGATTTATGAGAAATGACGATAAAATTGCTGTTTTAAACTTGCAAAAACATAGAAAAACGCTGTTTTTTACTATTCAAACTGATAAATTCATGTTTCATTCGTGTGAAACGGCGATTTATTAGAAATGACGATAAAATTGCTGTTTTAAACTTGCAAAAACATAAAAAAAACGCTGTTTTTAACTATTCAAACTGACAAATTCATGTTTCTTTCGTGTGAAACGGCGATTTATGAGAAATGACGATATAATTGCTGTTTTAAACTTGCAAAAACATAGAAAAACGCTGTTTTCAACTATTCAAACTGACAAATTCATGTGTCTTTCGTGTGAAACGGCGATTTATGAGAAATGACGATAAAATTGCTGTTTTAAACATGAAAAAACATAGATAAACGCTGTTTTGAACTATTCAAACTGACAAATTCATGTTTATTTCGTGTGAAACGGCGATTTATGAGAAATGACGCTAAAATTGCTGTTTTAAACTTGCAAAAACATAGAAAAACGCTGTTTTGAACTATTCAAACTGACAAATTCATGTTTCTTTCGTGTGAAACGGCGATTTATGAGAAATGACGATAAAATTGCTGTTTTAAACTTGCAAAAACATAGAAAAACGCTGTTTTTAACTATTCAAACTGATAAATTCATGTTTCTTTCGTGTGAAACGGCGATTTATGAGAAATGACGATAAAATTGCTGTTTTAAACTTGCAAAAACATAGAAAAACGCTGTTTTTAACTATTCAAACTGATAAATTCAGGTTTTTTTCGTTCAAAACGGTGGATTTTTGTGAAATCACGATAAAACTGCTGTTTTAAACTTGCAAAAACATATAAAAACGCTGTTTTGAACTATTCAAACTGATAAATACATGTTTCTTTCGTGTGAAACGGCGATTTATGAGAAATGACGATAAAATTGCTGTTTTAAACTTGCAAAAACATAGAAAAACGCTGTTTTTAACTATTCAAACTGATAAATTCATGTTTCTTTCGTGTGAAACGGCGATTTATGAGAAATGACGATAAAATTGCTGTTTTAAACTTGCAAAAACATAGAAAAACGCTGTTTTTTACTATTCAAACTGATAAATTCATGTTTCTTTCGTGTGAAACGGCGATTTATGAGAAATGACGATAAAATTGCTGTTTTAAACTTGCAAAAACATAGAAAAACGCTGTTTTTAACTATTCAAACTGACAAATTCATGTTTCTTTCGTGTGAAACGGCGATTTATGAGAAATGACGATAAAATTGCTGTTTTAAACTTGCAAAAACATAGAAAAACGCTGTTTTCAACTATTCAAACTGATAAATTCAGGTTTTTTTCGTTCAAAACGGTGGATTTTTGTGAAATCACGATAAAACTGCTGTTTTAAACTTGCAAAAACATATAAAAACGCTGTTTTGAACTATTCAAACTGATAAATTCATGTTTCTTTCGTGTGAAACGGCGATTTATGAGAAATGACGATAAAATTGCTGTTTTAAACTTGCAAAAACATAGAAAAACGCTGTTTTTAACTATTCAAACTGATAAATTCATGTTTCTTTCGTGTGAAACGGCGATTTATGAGAAATGACGATAAAATTGCTGTTTTAAACTTGCAAAAACATAGAAAAACGCTGTTTTTTACTATTCAAACTGATAAATTCATGTTTCTTTCGTGTGAAACGGCGATTTATGAGAAATGACGATAAAATTGCTGTTTTAAACTTGCAAAAACATAGAAAAACGCTGTTTTTAACTATTCAAACTGACAAATTCATGTTTCTTTCGTGTGAAACGGCGATTTATGAGAAATGACGATAAAATTGCTGTTTTAAACTTGCAAAAACATAGAAAAACGCTGTTTTCAACTATTCAAACTGACAAATTCATGTTTCTTTCGTGTGAAACGGCGATTTATGAGAAATGACGATAAAATTGCTGTTTTAAACATGAAAAAACATAGATAAACGCTGTTTTGAACTATTCAAACTGACAAATTCATGTTTCTTTCGTGTGAAACGGCAAATTATGAGAAATGACGCTAAAATTGCTGTTTTAAACTTGCAAAAACATAGAAAAACGCTGTTTTGAACTATTCAAACTGACAAATTTATGTTTCTTTCGTGTGAAACGGCGATTTATGAGAAATGACGATAAAATTGCTGTTTTAAACTTGCAAAAACATAGAAAAACGCTGTTTTTAACTATTCAAACTGATAAATTCATGTTTCTTTCGTGTGAAACGGCGATTTATGAGAAATGACGATAAAATTGCTGTTTTAAACTTGCAAAAACATAGAAAAACGCTGTTTTTAACTATTCAAACTGATAAATTCAGGTTTCTTTCGTTCAAAACGGTGGATTTTTGTGAAATCACGATAAAACTGCTGTTTTAAACTTGCAAAAACATATAAAAACGCTGTTTTGAACTATTCAAACTGCTAAATTCATGTTTTTTTCGTGTGAAACGGCGATTTATGAGAAATGACGATAAAATTGCTGTTTTAAACATGAAAAAACATAGAAAAACGCTGTTTTTAACTATTCAAACTGACAAATTCATGTTTTTTACGTGTGAAACGGCGATTTATGAGAAATGACGATAAAATTGCTGTTTTAAACATGAAAAAACATAGAAATACGCTGTTTTGAACTATTCAAACTGACAAATTCATGTTTCTTTCGTGTGAAACGGCGATTTATGAGAAATGACGATAAAATTGCTGTTTTAAACTTGCAAAAACATAGAAAAACGCTGTTTTTAACTATTCAAACTGACAAATTCATGTTTTTTTCGTGTGAAACGGCGATTTATGAGAAATGACGATAAATTTTCTGTTTTAAACATGAAAAAACATAGAAAAACGCTGTTTTGAACTATTCAAACTGACAAATTCATGTTTCTTTCGTGTGAAACGGCGATTTATGAGAAATGACGATAAAATTGCTGTTTTAAACTTGCAAAAACATAGAAAAACGCTGTTTTGAACTATTCAAACTGACAAATTCATGTTTCTTTCGTGTGAAACGGCGATTTATGAGAAATGACGATAAAATTGCTGTTTTTAACTTGCAAAAACATAGAAAAACGCTGTTTTTTACTATTCAAACTGATAAATTCATGTTTCTTTCGTGTGAAACGGCGATTTATGAGAAATGACGATAAAATTGCTGTTTTAAACTTGCAAAAACATAGAAAAACGCTGTTTTTAACTATTCAAACTGACAAATTCATGTTTCTTTCGTGTGAAACGGCGATTTATGAGAAATGACGATAAAATTGCTGTTTTAAACTTGCAAAAACATAGAAAAACGCTGTTTTCAACTATTCAAACTGACAAATTCATGTTTCTTTCGTGTGAAACGGCGATTTATGAGAAATGACGATAAAATTGCTGTTTTAAACTTGCAAAAACATAGAAAAACGCTGTTTTGAACTATTCAAACTGACAAATTCATGTTTCTTTCGTGTGAAACGGCGATTTATGAGAAATGACGATAAAATTGCTGTTTTAAACTTGCAAAAACATAGAAAAACGCTGTTTTTTACTATTCAAACTGATAAATTCATATTTCTTTCGTGTGAAACGGCGATTTATGAGAAATGACGATAAAATTGCTGTTTTAAACTTGCAAAAACATAGAAAAACGCTGTTTTTAACTATTCAAACTGATAAATTCAGGTTTCTTTCGTTCAAAACGGTGGATTTTTGTGAAATCACGATAAAACTGCTGTTTTAAACTTGCAAAAACATATAAAAACGCTGTTTTGAACTATTCAAACTGATAAATTTATGTTTCTTTCGTGTGAAACGGCGATTTATGAGAAATGACGATAAAATTGCTGTTTTAAACTTGCAAAAACATAGAAAAACGCTGTTTTTAACTATTCAAACTGATAAATTCATATTTCTTTCGTGTGAAACGACGATTTATGAGAAATGACGATAAAATTGCTGTTTTAAACTTGCAAAAACATAGAAAAACGCTGTTTTTAACTATTCAAACTGATAAATTCATGTTTCTTACGTGTGAAACGGCGATTTATGAGAAATGACGATAAAATTGCTGTTTTAAACTTGCAAAAACATAGAAAAACGCTGTTTTTTACTATTCAAACTGATAAATTCATGTTTCTTTCGTGTGAAACGGCGATTTATGAGAAATGACGATAAAATTGCTGTTTTAAACTTGCAAAAACATAGAAAAACGCTGTTTTTAACTATTCAAACTGACAAATTCATGTTTCTTTCGTGTGAAACGGCGATTTATGAGAAATGACGATAAAATTGCTGTTTTAAACTTGCAAAAACATAGAAAAACGCTGTTTTCAACTATTCAAACTGACAAATTCATGTTTCTTTCGTGTGAAACGGCGATTTATGAGAAATGACGATAAAATTGCTGTTTTAAACATGAAAAAACATAGATAAACGCTGTTTTGAACTATTCAAACTGACAAATTCATGTTTCTTTCGTGTGAAACTGCAAATTATGAGAAATGACGCTAAAATTGCTGTTTTAAACTTGCAAAAACATAGAAAAACGCTGTTTTGAACTATTCAAACTGACAAATTTATGTTTCTTTCGTGTGAAACGGCGATTTATGAGAAATGACGATAAAATTTCTGTTTTAAACTTGCAAAAACATAGAAAAACGCTGTTTTTAACTATTCAAACTGATAAATTCATGTTTCTTTCGTGTGAAACGGCGATTTATGAGAAATGACGATAAAATTGCTGTTTTAAACTTGCAAAAACATAGAAAAAAGCTGTTTTTAACTATTCAAACTGATAAATTCAGGTTTCTTTCGTTCAAAACGGTGGATTTTTGTGAAATCACGATAAAACTGCTGTTTTAAACTTGCAAAAACATATAAAAACGCTGTTTTGAACTATTCAAACTGATAAATTCATGTTTTTTTCGTGTGAAACGGCGATTTATGAGAAATGACGATAAAATTGCTGTTTTAAACATGAAAAAACATATAAAAACGCTGTTTTTAACTATTCAAACTGACAAATTCATGTTTTTTTTCGTGTGAAACGGCGATTTATGAGAAATGACGATAAAATTGCTGTTTTAAACATGAAAAAACATAGAAATACGCTGTTTTGAACTATTCAAACTGACAAATTCATGTTTCTTTCGTGTGAAACGGCGATTTATGAGAAATGACGATAAAATTGCTGTTTTAAACTTGCAAAAACATAGAAAAACGCTGTTTTGAACTATTCAAACTGACAAATTCATGTTTCTTTCGTGTGAAACGGCGATTTATGAGAAATGACGATAAAATTGCTGTTTTAAACTTGCAAAAACATAGAAAAACGCTGTTTTGAACTATTCAAACTGACAAATTCATGTTTCTTTCGTGTGAAACGGCGATTTATGAGAAATGACGATAAAATTGCTGTTTTTAACTTGCAAAAACATAGAAAAACGCTGTTTTTTACTATTCAAACTAATAAATTCATGTTTCTTTCGTGTGAAACGGCGATTTATGAGAAATGACGATAAAATTGCTGTTTTAAACTTGCAAAAACATAGAAAAACGCTGTTTTTAACTATTCAAACTGACAAATTCATGTTTCTTTCGTGTGAAACGGCGATTTATGAGAAATGACGATAAAATTGCTGTTTTAAACTTGCAAAAACATAGAAAAACGCTGTTTTCAACTATTCAAACTGACAAATTCATGTTTCTTTCGTGTGAAACGGCGATTTATGAGAAATGACGATAAAATTGCTGTTTTAAACATGAAAAAACATAGATAAACGCTGTTTTGAACTATTCAAACTGACAATTTCATGTTTCTTTCGTGTGAAACGGCGATTTATGAGAAATGACGCTAAAATTGCTGTTTTAAACTTGCAAAAACATAGAAAAACGCTGTTTTGAACTATTCAAACTGACAAATTCATGTTTCTTTCGTGTGAAACGGCGATTTATGAGAAATGACGATAAAATTGCTGTTTTAAACTTGCAAAAACATAGAAAAACGCTGTTTTTAACTATTCAAACTGATAAATTCATGTTTCTTTCGTGTGAAACGGCGATTTATGAGAAATGACGATAAAATTGCTGTTTTAAACTTGCAAAAACATAGAAAAACGCTGTTTTTAACTATTCAAACTGATAAATTCAGGATTCTTTCGTTCGAAACAGTAAATTTTTGTGAAATCACGATAAAACTGTTGTTTTAAACTTGCAAAAACATAGAAAAACTCTGTTTTGAACTATTCAAACTGATAAATTCATGTTTCTTTCGTGTGAAACGGCGATTTATGAGAAATAACGATAAAATTGCTGTTTTAAACATGAAAAAACATAGAAAAACGCTGTTTTTAACTATTCAAACTGACAAATTCATGTTTTTTTCGTGTGAAACGGCGATTTATGAGAAATGACGATAAAATTGCTGTTTTAAACATGAAAAAACATAGAAAAACGCTGTTTTGAACTATTCAAACTGACAAATTCATGTTTCTTTCGTGTGAAACGGCGATTTATGAGAAATGACGATAAAATTGCTGTTTTAAACTTGCAAAAACATAGAAAAACGCTGTTTTTAACTATTCAAACTGACAAATTCATGTTTTTTTCGTGTGAAACGGCGATTTATGAGAAATGACGATAAAATTGCTGTTTTAAACATGAAAAAACATAGAAAAACGCTGTTTTGAACTATTCAAACTGACAAATTCATGTTTCTTTCGTGTGAAACGGCGATTTATGAGAAATGACGATAAAATTGCTGTTTTAAACTTGCAAAAACATAGAAAAACGCTGTTTTGAACTATTCAAACTGACAAATTCATGTTTCTTTCGTGTGAAACGGCGATTTATGAGAAATAACGATAAAATTGCTGTTTTAAACTTGCAAAAACATAGAAAAACGCTGTTTTGAACTATTCAAACTGACAAATTCATGTTTCTTTCGTGTGAAACGGCGATTTATGAGAAATGACGATAAAATTGCTGTTTTAAACTTGCAAAAACATAGAAAAACGCTGTTTTTTACTATTCAAACTGATAAATTCATGTTTCTTTCGTGTGAAACGGCGATTTATGAGAAATGACGATAAAATTGCTGTTTTAAACTTGCAAAAACATAGAAAAACGCTGTTTTTAACTATTCAAACTGACAAATTCATGTTTCTTTCGTGTGAAACGGCGATTTATGAGAAATGACGATAAAATTGCTGTTTTAAACTTGCAAAAACATAGAAAAACGCTGTTTTCAACTATTCAAACTGACAAATTCTTGTTTCTTTCGTGTGAAACGGCGATTTATGAGAAATGACGATAAAATTGCTGTTTTAAACATGAAAAAACATAGATAAACGCTGTTTTGAACTATTCAAACTGACAAATTCATGTTTCTTTCGTGTGAAACGGCGATTTATGAGAAATGACGCTAAAATTGCTGTTTTAAACTTGCAAAAACATAGAAAAACGCTGTTTTGAACTATTCAAACTGACAAATTCATGTTTCTTTCGTGTGAAACGGCGATTTATGAGAAATGACGATAAAATTGCTGTTTTAAACTTGCAAAAACATAGAAAAACGCTGTTTTTAACTATTCAAACTGATAAATTCATGTTTCTTTCGTGTGAAACGGCGATTTATGAGAAATGACGATAAAATTGCTGTTTTAAACTTGCAAAAACATAGAAAAACGCTGTTTTTAACTATTCAAACTGATAAATTCAGGTTTCTTTCGTTCAAAACGGTGGATTTTTGTGAAATCACGATAAAACTGCTGTTTTAAACTTGCAAAAACATATAAAAACGCTGTTTTGAACTATTCAAACTGATAAATTCATGTTTCTTTCGTGTGAAACGGCGATTTATGAGAAATGACGATAAAATTGCTGTTTTAAACTTGCAAAAACATAGAAGAACGCTGTTTTTAACTATTCAAACTGATAAATTCATGTTTCTTTTGTGTGAAACGGCGATTTATGAGAAATGACGATAAAATTGCTGTTTTAAACTTGCAAAAACATAGAAAAACGCTGTTTTTAACTATTCAAACTGATAAATTCAGGTTTCTTTCGTTCGAAACGGTGGATTTTTGTGAAATCACGATAAAACTGTTGTTTTAAACTTGCAAAAACATAGAAAAACTCTGTTTTGAACTATTCAAACTGATAAATTCATGTTTCTTTCGTGTGAAACGGCGATTTATGAGAAATGACGATAAAATTGCTGTTTTAAACATGAAAAAACATAGAAAAACGCTGTTTTTAACTATTCAAACTGACAAATTCATGTTTTTTTCGTGTGAAACGGCGATTTATGAGAAATGACGATAAAATTGCTGTTTTAAACATGAAAAAACATAGAAAAACGCTGTTTTGAACTATTCAAACTGACAAATTCATGTTTCTTTCGTGTGAAACGGCGATTTATGAGAAATGACGATAAAATTGCTGTTTTAAACTTGCAAAAACATGGAAAAACGCTGTTTTTAACTATTCAAACTGACAAATTCATGTTTTTTTCGTGTGAAACGGCGATTTATGAGAAATGACGATAAAATTGCTGTTTTAAACATGAAAAAACATAGAAAAACGCTGTTTTGAACTATTCAAACGGACAAATTCATGTTTCTTTCGTGTGAAACGGCGATTTATGAGAAATGACGATAAAATTGCTGTTTTAAACTTGCAAAAACATAGAAAAACGCTGTTTTGAACTATTCAAACTGACAAATTCATGTTTCTTTCGTGTGAAACGGCGATTTATGAGAAATGACGATAAAATTGCTGTTTTAAACTTGCAAAAACATAGAAAAACGCTGTTTTTTACTATTCAAACTGATAAATTCATGTTTCTTTCGTGTGAAACGGCGATTTATGAGAAATGACGATAAAATTGCTGTTTTAAACTTGCAAAAACATAGAAAAACGCTGTTTTTAATTATTCAAACTGATAAATTCAGGTTTCTTTCGTTCAAAACGGTGGATTTTTGTGAAATCACGATAAAACTGCTGTTTTAAACTTGCAAAAACATATAAAAACGCTGTTTTGAACTATTCAAACTGATAAATTCATGTTTCTTTCGTGTGAAACGGCGATTTATGAGAAATGACGATAAAATTGCTGTTTTAAACTTGCAAAAACATATAAAAACGCTGTATTTAACTATTCAAACTGATAAATTCATGTTTCTTTCGTGTGAAACGGCGATTTATGAGAAATGACGATAAAATTGCTGTTTTAAACTTGCAAAAACATAGAAAAACGCTGTTTTTAACTATTCAAACTGATAAATTCAGGTTTCTTTCGTTCGAAACGGTGGATTTTTGTGAAATCACGATAAAACTGTTGTTTTAAACTTGCAAAAACATAGAAAAACTTTGTTTTGAACTATTCAAACTGATAAATTCATGTTTCTTTCGTGTGAAACGGCGATTTATGAGAAATGACGATAAAATTGCTGTTTTAAACATGAAAAAACATAGATAAACGCTGTTTTGAACTATTCAAACTGACAAATTCATGTTTCTTTCGTGTGAAACGGCGATTTATGAGAAATGGCGCTAAAATTGCTGTTTTAAACTTGCAAAAACATAGAAAAACGCTGTTTTGAACTATTCAAACTGACAAATTCATGTTTCTTTCGTGTGAAACGGCGATTTATGAGAAATGACGATAAAATTGCTGTTTTAAACTTGCAAAAACATAGAAAAACGCTGTTTTTAACTATTCAAACTGATAAATTCATGTTTCTTTCGTGTGAAACGGCGATTTATGAGAAATGACGATAAAATTGCTGTTTTAAACTTGCAAAAACATAGAAAAACGCTGTTTTTAACTATTCAAACTGATAAATTCAGGTTTCTTTCGTTCAAAACGGTGGATTTTTGTGAAATCACGATAAAACTGCTGTTTTAAACTTGCAAAAACATATAAAAACGCTGTTTTGAACTATTCAAACTAATAAATTCATGTTTCTTTCGTGTGAAACGGCGATTTATGAGAAATGACGATAAAATTGCTGTTTTAAACTTGCAAAAACATAGAAAAACGCTGTTTTTAACTATTCAAACTGATAAATTCATGTTTCTTTCGTGTGAAACGGCGATTTATGAGAAATGACGATAAAATTGCTGTTTTAAACTTGCAAAAACATAGAAAAACGCTGTTTTTAACTATTCAAACTGATAAATTCAGGTTTCTTTCGTTCGAAACGGTGGATTTTTGTGAAATCACGATAAAACTGTTGTTTTAAACTTGCAAAAACATAGAAAAACTCTGTTTTGAACTATTCAAACTGATAAATTCATGTTTCTTTCGTGTGAAACGGCGATTTATGAGAAATGACGATAAAATTGCTGTTTTAAACATGAAAAAAACATAGAAAAACGCTGTTTTTAACTATTCAAACTGACAAATTCATGTTCTTTTCGTGTGAAACGGCGATTTATAAGAAATGACGATAAAATTGCTGTTTTAAACTTTCAAAAACATAGAAAAACGCTGTTTTGAACTAATCAAACTGACAAATTCATGTTTCTTTCGTGTAAAACGGCGATTTATGAGAAATGACGATAAAATTGCTGTTTTAAACTTGCAAAAACATAGAAAAACGCTGTTTTTTACTATTCAAACTGACAAATTCATGTTTCTTTCGTGTGAAACGGCGATTTATGAGAAATGACGATAAAATTGCTGTTTTAAACTTGCAAAAACATAGAAAAACGCTGTTTTTAACTATTCAAACTGATAAATTCATGTTTCTTTCGTGTGAAACGGCGATTTATGAGAAATGACGATAAAATTGCTGTTTTAAACTTGCAAAAACATAGAAAAACGCTGTTTTTAACTATTCAAACTGATAAATTCAGGTTTCTTTCGTTCGAAACAGTGGATTTTTGTGAAATCACGATAAAACTGTTGTTTTAAACTTGCAAAAACATAGAAAAACTCTGTTTTGAACTATTCAAACTGATAAATTCATGTTTCTTTCGTGTGAAACGGAGATTTATGAGAAATGACGATAAAATTGCTGTTTTAAACATGAAAAAACATAGAAAAACGCTGTTTTTAACTATTCAAACTGACAAATTCATGTTTTTTTCGTGTGAAACGGCGATTTATGAGAAATGACGATAAAATTGCTGTTTTAAACATGAAAAAACATAGATAAACGCTGTTTTGAACTAATCAAACTGACAAATTCATGTTTCTTTCGTGTGAAACGGCGATTTATGAGAAATGACGCTAAAATTGCTGTTTTAAACTTGCAAAAACATAGAAAAACGCTGTTTTGAACTATTCAAACTGACAAATTCATGTTTCTTTCGTGTGAAGCGGCGATTTATGAGAAATGACGATAAAATTGCTGTTTTAAACTTGCAAAAACATAGAAAAACGCTGTTTTTAACTATTCAAACTGATAAATTCATGTTTCTTTCGTGTGAAACGGCGATTTATGAGAAATGACGATAAAATTGCTGTTTTAAACTTGCAAAAACATAGAAAAACGCTGTTTTTAACTATTCAAACTGATAAATTCAGGTTTCTTTCGTTCAAAACGGTGGATTTTTGTGAAATCACGATAAAGCTGCTGTTTTAAACTTGCAAAAACATATAAAAACGCTGTTTTGAACTATTCAAACTGATAAATTCATGTTTCTTTCGTGTGAAACGGCGATTTATGAGAAATGACGATAAAATTGCTGTTTTAAACTTGCAAAAACATAGAAAAACGCTGTTTTTAACTATTCAAACTGATAAATTCATGTTTCTTTCGTGTGAAACGGCGATTTATGAGAAATGACGATAAAATTGCTGTTTTAAACTTGCAAAAACATAGAAAAACGCTGTTTTTAACTATTCAAACTGATAAATTCAGGTTTCTTTCGTTCGAAACGGTGGATTTTTGTGAAATCACGATAAAACTGTTGTTTTAAACTTGCAAAAACATAGAAAAACTTTGTTTTGAACTATTCAAACTGATAAATTCATGTTTCTTTCGTGTGAAACGGCGATTTATGAGAAATGACGATAAAATTGCTGTTTTAAACATGAAAAAACATAGATAAACGCTGTTTTGAACTATTCAAACTGACAAATTCATGTTTCTTTCGTGTGAAACGGCGATTTATGAGAAATGGCGCTAAAATTGCTGTTTTAAACTTGCAAAAACATAGAAAAACGCTGTTTTGAACTATTCAAACTGACAAATTCATGTTTCTTTCGTGTGAAACGGCGATTTATGAGAAATGACGATAAAATTGCTGTTTTAAACTTGCAAAAACATAGAAAAACGCTGTTTTTAACTATTCAAACTGATAAATTCATGTTTCTTTCGTGTGAAACGGCGATTTATGAGAAATGACGATAAAATTGCTGTTTTAACTTTGCAAAAACATAGAAAAACGCTGTTTTTAACTATTCAAACTGATAAATTCAGGTTTCTTTCGTTCAAAACGGTGGATTTTTGTGAAATCACGATAAAACTGCTGTTTTAAACTTGCAAAAACATATAAAAACGCTGTTTTGAACTATTCAAACTAATAAATTCATGTTTCTTTCGTGTGAAACGGCGATTTATGAGAAATGACGATAAAATTGCTGTTTTAAACTTGCAAAAACATAGAAAAACGCTGTTTTTAACTATTCAAACTGATAAATTCATGTTTCTTTCGTGTGAAACGGCGATTTATGAGAAATGACGATAAAATTGCTGTTTTAAACTTGCAAAAACATAGAAAAACGCTGTTTTTAACTATTCAAACTGATAAATTCAGGTTTCTTTCGTTCGAAACGGTGGATTTTTGTGAAATCACGATAAAACTGTTGTTTTAAACTTGCAAAAACATAGAAAAACTCTGTTTTGAACTATTCAAACTGATAAATTCATGTTTCTTTCGTGTGAAACGGCGATTTATGAGAAATGACGATAAAATTGCTGTTTTAAACATGAAAAAACATAGAAAAACGCTGTTTTTAACTATTCAAACTGACAAATTCATGTTCTTTTCGTGTGAAACGGCGATTTATAAGAAATGACGATAAAATTGCTGTTTTAAACTTTCAAAAACATAGAAAAACGCTGTTTTGAACTAATCAAACTGACAAATTCATGTTTCTTTCGTGTAAAACGGCGATTTATGAGAAATGACGATAAAATTGCTGTTTTAAACTTGCAAAAACATAGAAAAACGCTGTTTTTTACTATTCAAACTGACAAATTCATGTTTCTTTCGTGTGAAACGGCGATTTATGAGAAATGACGATAAAATTGCTGTTTTAAACTTGCAAAAACATAGAAAAACGCTGTTTTTAACTATTCAAACTGATAAATTCATGTTTCTTTCGTGTGAAACGGCGATTTATGAGAAATGACGATAAAATTGCTGTTTTAAACTTGCAAAAACATAGAAAAACGCTGTTTTTAACTATTCAAACTGATAAATTCAGGTTTCTTTCGTTCGAAACAGTGGATTTTTGTGAAATCACGATAAAACTGTTGTTTTAAACTTGCAAAAACATAGAAAAACTCTGTTTTGAACTATTCAAACTGATAAATTCATGTTTCTTTCGTGTGAAACGGAGATTTATGAGAAATGACGATAAAATTGCTGTTTTAAACATGAAAAAACATAGAAAAACGCTGTTTTTAACTATTCAAACTGACAAATTCATGTTTTTTTCGTGTGAAACGGCGATTTATGAGAAATGACGATAAAATTGCTGTTTTAAACATGAAAAAACATAGATAAACGCTGTTTTGAACTAATCAAACTGACAAATTCATGTTTCTTTCGTGTGAAACGGCGATTTATGAGAAATGACGCTAAAATTGCTGTTTTAAACTTGCAAAAACATAGAAAAACGCTGTTTTGAACTATTCAAACTGACAAATTCATGTTTCTTTCGTGTGAAGCGGCGATTTATGAGAAATGACGATAAAATTGCTGTTTTAAACTTGCAAAAACATAGAAAAACGCTGTTTTTAACTATTCAAACTGATAAATTCATGTTTCTTTCGTGTGAAACGGCGATTTATGAGAAATGACGATAAAATTGCTGTTTTAAACTTGCAAAAACATAGAAAAACGCTGTTTTTAACTATTCAAACTGATAAATTCAGGTTTCTTTCGTTCAAAACGGTGGATTTTTGTGAAATCACGATAAAGCTGCTGTTTTAAACTTGCAAAAACATATAAAAACGCTGTTTTGAACTATTCAAACTGATAAATTCATGTTTCTTTCGTGTGAAACGGCGATTTATGAGAAATGACGATAAAATTGCTGTTTTAAACTTGCAAAAACATAGAAAAACGCTGTTTTTAACTATTCAAACTGATAAATTCATGTTTCTTTCGTGTGAAACGGCGATTTATGAGAAATGACGATAAAATTGCTGTTTTAAACTTGCAAAAACATAGAAAAACGCTGTTTTTAACTATTCAAACTAATAAATTCAGGTTTCTTTCGTTCGAAACGGTGGATTTTTGTGAAATCACGATAAAACTGTTGTTTTAAACTTGCAAAAACATAGAAAAACTCTGTTTTGAACTATTCAAACTGATAAATTCATGTTTGTTTCGTGTGAAACGGCGATTTATGAGAAATGACGATAAAATTGCTGTTTTAAACATGAAAAAACATAGAAAAACGCTGTTTTGAACTATTCAAACTGACAAATTCATATTTCTTTCGTGTGAAACGGCGATTTATGAGAAATGACGATAAAATTGCTGTTTTAAACTTGCAAAAACATAGAAAAACGCTGTTTTTAACTATTCAAACTGACAAATTCATGTTTTTTTCGTGTGAAACGGCGATTTATGAGAAATGACGATAAAATTGCTGTTTTAAACATGAAAAAACATAGAAAAACGCTGTTTTGAACTATTCAAACTGACAAATTCATGTTTCTTTCGTGTGAAACGGCGATTTATGAGAAATGACGATAAAATTGCTGTTTTAAACTTGCAAAAACATAGAAAAACGCTGTTTTGAACTATTCAAACTGACAAATTCATGTTTCTTTCGTGTGAAACGGCGTTTTATGAGAAATGACGATAAAATTGCTGTTTTAAACTTGCAAAAACATAGAAAAACGCTGTTTTTTACTATTCAAACTGATAAATTCATGTTTCTTTCGTGTGAAACGGCGATTTATGAGAAATGACGATAAAATTGCTGTTTTAAACTTGCAAAAACATAGAAAAACGCTGTTTTTAATTATTCAAACTGATAAATTCAGGTTTCTTTCGTTCAAAATGGTGGATTTTTGTGAAATCACGATAAAACTGCTGTTTTAAACTTGCAAACACATATAAAAACGCTGTTTTGAACTATTCAAACTGATAAATTCATGTTTCTTTCGTGTGAAACGGCGATTTATGAGAAATGACGATAAAATTGCTGTTTAAACTTGCAAAAACATAGAAAAACGCTGTTTTTAACTATTCAAACTGATAAATTCATGTTTCTTTCGTGTGAAACGGCGATTTATGAGAAATGACGATAAAATTGCTGTTTTAAACTTGCAAAAACATAGAAAAACGCTGTTTTTAACTATTCAAACTGATAAATTCAGGTTTCTTTCGTTCGAAACGGTGGATTTTTGTGAAATCACGATAAAACTGTTGTTTTAAACTTGCAAAAACATAAAAAAACTCTGTTTTGAACTATTCAAACTGATAAATTCATGTTTCTTTCGTGTGAAACGGCGATTTATGAGAAATGACGATAAAATTGCTGTTTTAAACATGAAAAAACATAGAAAAACGCTGTTTTGAACTATTCAAACTGACAAATTCATGTTTCTTTCGTGTGAAACGGCGATTTATGAGAAATGACGATAAAATTGCTGTTTTAAACTTGCAAAAACATAGAAAAACGCTGTTTTTAACTATTCAAACTGACAAATTCATGTTTCTTTCGTGTTAAACGGCGATTTATGAGAAATGACGATAAAATTGCTGTTTTAAACTTGCAAAAACATAGAAAAACGCTGTTTTCAACTATTCAAACTGACAAATTCATGTTTCTTTCGTGTGAAACGGCGATTTATGAGAAATGACGATAAAATTGCTGTTTTAAACATGAAAAAACATAGATAAACGCTGTTTTGAACTATTCAAACTGACAAATTCATGTTTCTTTCGTGTGAAACGGCGATTTATGAGAAATGACGCTAAAATTGCTGTTTTAAACTTGCAAAAACATAGAAAAACGCTGTTTTGAACTATTCAAACTGACAAATTCATGTTTCTTTCGTGTGAAACGGCGATTTATTAGAAATGACGATAAAGTTGCTGTTTTAAACTTGCAAAAACATACAAAAACGCTGTTTTTAACTATTCAAACTGATAAATTCATGTTTCTTTCGTGTGAAACGGCGATTTATGTGAAATGACGATAAAATTGCTGTTTTAAACTTGCAAAAACATAGAAAAACGCTGTTTTTAACAATTCAAACTGATAAATTCAGGTTTCTTTCGTTCAAAACGGTGGATTTTTGTGAAATCACGATAAAACTGCTGTTTTAAACTTGCAAAAACATATAAAAACGCTGTTTTGAACTATTCAAACTGATAAATTCATGTTTCTTTCGTGTGAAACGGCGATTTATGAGAAATGACGATAAAATGGCTGTTTTAAACTTGCAAAAACATAGAAAAACGCTGTTTTTAACTATCAAACTGATAAATTCATGTTTCTTTCGTGTGAAACGGCGATTTATGAGAAATGACGATAAAATTGCTGTTTTAAACTTGCAAAAACATAGAAAAACGCTGTTTTTAACTATTCAAACTGATAAATTCAGGTTTCTTTCGTTCGAAACAGTGGATTTTTGTGAAATCACGATAAAACTGTTGTTTTAAACTTGCAAAAACATAGAAAAACGCTGTTTTTTACTATTCAAACTGATAAATTCATGTTTCTTTCGTGTGAAACGGCGATTTATGAGAAATGACGATAAAATTGCTGTTTTAAACTTGCAAAAACATAGAAAAACGCTGTTTTTAACTATTCAAACTGACAAATTCATGTTTCTTTCGTGTGAAACGGCGATTTATGAGAAATGACGATAAAATTGCTGTTTTAAACTTGCAAAAACATAGAAAAACGCTGTTTTCAACTATTCAAACTGACAAATTCATGTTTCTTTCGTGTGAAACGGCGATTTATGAGAAATGACGTTAAAATTGCTGTTTTAAACATGAAAAAACATAGATAAACGCTGTTTTGAACTATTCAAACTGTCAAATTCATGTTTCTTTCGTGTGAAACGGCGATTTATGAGAAATGACGCTAAAATTGCTGTTTTAAATTTGCAAAAACATAGAAAAACGCTGTTTTGAACTATTCAAACTGACAAATTCATGTTTCTTTCGTGTGAAACGGCGATTTATGAGAAATGACGATAAAATTGCTGTTTTAAACTTGCAAAAACATAGAAAAACGCTGTTTGTAACTATTCAAACTGACAAATTCATGTTTTTTTCGTGTGAAACGGCGATTTATGAGAAATGACGATAAAATTGCTGTTTTAAACATGAAAAAACATAGAAAAACGCGGTTTTGAACTATTCAAACTGACAAATTCATGTTTCTTTCGTGTGAAACGGCGATTTATGAGAAATGACGATAAAATTGCTGTTTTAAACTTGCAAGAACATAGAAAAACGCTGTTTTTAAATATTCAAACTGACAAATTCATGTTTTTTTCGTGTGAAACGGCGATTTATAAGAAATGACGATAAAATTGCTGTTTTAAACATGAAAAAACATAGAAAAACGCTGTTTTGAACTATTCAAACTGACAAATTCATGTTTCTTTCGTGTGAAACGGCGATTTATGAGAAATGACGATAAAATTGCTGTTTTAAACTTGCAAAAACATAGAAAAACGCTGTTTTGAACTATTCAAACTGACAAATTCATGTTTCTTTCGTGTGAAACGGCGATTTATGAGAAATGACGATAAAATTGCTGTTTTAAACTTGCAAAAACATAGAAAAACGCTGTTTTTTACTATTCAAACTGATAAATTCATGTTTCTTTCGTGTGAAACGGCGATTTATGAGAAATGACGATAAAATTGCTGTTTTAAACTTGCAAAAACATAGAAAAACGCTGTTTTTAACTATTCAAACTGACAAATTCATGTTTCTTTCGTGTGAAACGGCGATTTATGAGAAATGACGATAAAATTGCTGTTTTAAACTTGCAAAAACATAGAAAAACGCTGTTTTCAACTATTCAAACTGACAAATTCATGTTTCTTTCGTGTGAAACGGCGATTTATGAGAAATGACGATAAAATTGCTGTTTTAAACATGAAAAAACATAGATAAACGCTGTTTTGAACTATTCAAACTGACAAATTCATGTTTCTTTCGTGTGAAACGGCGATTTATGAGAAATGACGCTAAAATTGCTGTTTTAAACTTGCAAAAACATAGAAAAACGCTGTTTTTAACTATTCAAACTGATAAATTCAGGTTTCTTTCGTTCAAAACGGTGGATTTTTGTGAAATCACGTTAAAGCTGCTGTTTTAAACTTGCAAAAACATATAAAAACGCTGTTTTGAACTATTCAAACTGATAAATTCATGTTTCTTTCGTGTGAAACGGCGATTTATGAGAAATGACGATAAAATTGCTGTTTTAAAATTGCAAAAACATAGAAAAACGCTGTTTTTAACTATTAAAACTGATAAATTCATGTTTCTTTCGTGTGAAACGGCGATTTATGAGAAATGACGATAAAATTGCTGTTTTAAAGTTGCAAAAACATAGAAAAACGCTGTTTTTAACTATTCAAACTGATAAATTCAGGTTTCTTTCGTTCGAAACGGTGGATTTTTGTGAAATCACGATAAAACTGTTGTTTTAAACTTGCAAAAACATAGAAAAACTCTGTTTTGAACTATTCAAACTGATAAATTCATGTTTCTTTCGTGTAAAACGGCGATTTATGAGAAATGACGATAAAATTGCTGTTTTAAACATGAAAAAACATAGAAAAACGCTGTTTTTAACTATTCAAACTGACAAATTCATGTTTTTTTTGTGTGAAACGGCGATTTATGAGAAATGACGATAAAATTGCTGTTTTAAACATGAAAAAACATAGAAAAACGCTGTTTTGAACTATTCAAACTGACAAATTCATGTTTCTTTCGTGTGAAACGGCGATTTATGAGAAATGACGATAAAATTGCTGTTTTAAACTTGCAAAAACATAGAAAAACACTGTTTTGAACTATTCAAACTGACAAATTCATGTTTCTTTCGTGTGAAACGGCGATTTATGAGAAATGACGATAAAATTGCTGTTTTAAACTTGCAAAAACATAGAAAAACGCTGTTTTTTACTATTCAAACTGATAAATTCATGTTTCTTTCGTGTGAAACGGCGATTTATGAGAAATGACGATATAATTGCTGTTTTAAACTTGCAAAAACATAGAAAAACGCTGTTTTTAATTATTCAAACTGATAAATTCAGGTTTCTTTCGTTCAAAATGGTGGATTTTTGTGAAATCACGATAAAACTGCTGTTTTAAACTTGCAAACACATATAAAAACGCTGTTTTGAACTATTCAAACTGATAAATTCATGTTTCCTTCGTGTGAAACGGCGATTTATGAGAAATGACGATAAAATTGCTGTTTTAAACTTGCAAAAACATAGAAAAACGCTGTTTTTAACTATTCAAACTGATAAATTCATGTTTCTTTCGTGTGAAACGGCGATTTATGAGAAATGACGATAAAATTGCTGTTTTAAACTTGCAAAAACATAGAAAAACGCTGTTTTTAAGTATTCAAACTGATAAATTCAGGTTTCTTTCGTTCGAAACGGTGGATTTTTGTGAAATCACGATAAAACTGTTGTTTTAAACTTGCAAAAACATAGAAAAACTCTATTTTGAACTATTCAAACTGATAAATTCATGTTTCTTTCGTGTGAAACGGCGATTTATGAGAAATGACGATAAAATTGCTGTTTTAAACATGAAAAAACATAGAAAAACGCTGTTTTGAACTATTCAAACTGACAAATTCATGTTTCTTTCGTGTGAAACGGCGATTTATGAGAAAAGACGATAAAATTGCTGTTTTAAACTTGCAAAAACATAGAAAAACGCTGTTTTTAACTATTCAAACTGACAAATTCATGTTTCTTTCGTGTGAAACGGCGATTTATGAGAAATGACGATAAAATTGCTGTTTTAAACTTGCAAAAACATAGAAAAACGCTGTTTTCAACTATTCAAACTGACAAATTCATGTTTCTTTCGTGTGAAACGGCGATTTATGAGAAATGACGATAAAATTGCTGTTTTAAACATGAAAAAACATAGATAAACGCTGTTTTGAACTATTCAAACTGACAAATTCATGTTTCTTTCGTGTGAAACGGCGATTTATGAAAAATGACGCTAAAATTGCTGTTTTAAACTTGCAAAAACATAGAAAAACGCTGTTTTGAACTATTCAAACTAACAAATTCATGTTTCTTTCGTGTGAAACGGCGATTTATGAGAAATGACGATAAAATTGCTGTTTTAAACTTGCAAAAACATAGAAAAACGCTGTTTTTAACTATTCAAACTGATAAATTCATGTTTCTTTCGTGTGAAACGGCGTTTTATGAGAAATGACGATAAAATTGCTGTTTTAAACTTGCAAAAACATAGAAAAACGCTGTTTTTAACAATTCAAACTGATAAATTCAGGTTTCTTTCGTTCAAAACGGTGGATTTTTGTGAAATCACGATAAAACTGCTGTTTTAAACTTGCATAAACATATAAAAACGCTGTTTTGAACTATACAAACTGATAAATTCAGGTTTCTTTCGATCAAAACGGTGGATTTTTGTGAAATCACGATAAAACTGCTGTTTTAAACTTGCAAAAACATATAAAAACGCTGTTTTGAACTATTCAAACTGATAAATTCATGTTTCTTTCGTGTGAAACGGCGATTTATGAGAAATGACGATAAAATTGCTGTTTTAAACTTGCAAAAACATAGAAAAACGCTGTTTTTAACTATCAAACTGATAAATTCATGTTTCTTTCGTGTGAAACGGCGATTTATGAGAAATGACGATAAAATTGCTGTTTTAAACTTGCAAAAACATAGAAAAACGCTGTTTTTAACTATTCAAACTGATAAATTCAGGTTTCTTTCGTTCGAAACAGTGGATTTTTGTGAAATCACGATAAAACTGTTGTTTTAAACTTGCAAAAACATAGAAAAACTCTGTTTTGAACTATTCAAACTGATAAATTCATGTTTCTTTCGTGTGAAACGGCGATTTATGAGAAATGACGATAAAATTGCTGTTTTAAACATGAAAAAACATAGAAAAACGCTGTTTTTAACTATTCAAACTGACAAATTCATGTTTTTTTCGTGTGAAACGGCGATTTATGAGAAATGACGATAAAATTGCTGTTTTAAACATGAAAAAACATAGAAAAACGCTGTTTTGAACTATTCAAACTGACAAATTCATGTTTCTTTCGTGTGAAACGGCGATTTATGAGAAATGACGATAAAATTGCTGTTTTAAACTTGCAAAAACATAGAAAAACGCTGTTTTTAACTATTCAAACTGACAAATTCATGTTTTTTTCGTGTGAAACGGCGATTTATAAGAAATGACGATAAAATTGCTGTTTTAAACATGAAAAAACATAGAAAAACGCTGTTTTGAACTATTCAAACTGACAAATTCATGTTTCTTTCGTGTGAAACGGCGATTTATGAGAAATGACGATAAAATTGCTGTTTTAAACTTGCAAAAACATAGAAATACGCTGTTTTGAACTATTCAAACTGACAAATTCATGTTTTTTTCGTGTGAAACGGCGATTTATGAGAAATGACGATAAAATTGCTGTTTTAAACTTGCAAAAACATAGAAAAACGCTGTTTTTTACTATTCAAACTGATAAATTCATGTTTCTTTCGTGTGAAACGGCGATTTATGAGAAATGACGATAAAATTGCTGTTTTAAACTTGCAAAAACATAGAAAAACGCTGTTTTTAACTATTTAAACTGACAAATTCATGTTTCTTTCGTGTGAAACGGCGATTTATGAGAAATGACGATAAAATTGCTGTTTTAAACATGAAAAAACATAGATAAACGCTGTTTTGAACTATTCAAACTGACAAATTCATGTTTCTTTCGTGTGAAACGGCGATTTATGAGAAATGACGCTAAAATTGCTGTTTTAAACTTGCAAAAACATAGAAAAACGCTGTTTTGAACTATTCAAACTGACAAATTCATGTTTCTTTCGTGTGAAACGGCGATTTATGAGAAATGACGATAAAATTGCTGTTTTAAACTTGCAAAAACATAGAAAAACGCTGTTTTTAACTATTCAAACTGATAAATTCATGTTTCTTTCGTGTGAAACGGCGATTTATGAGAAATGACGATAAAATTGCTGTTTTAAACTTGCAAAAACATAGAAAAACGCTGTTTTTAACTATTCAAACTGATAAATTCAGGTTTCTTTCGTTCGAAACGTTGGATTTTTGTGAAATCACGATAAAACTGTTGTTTTAAACTTGCAAAAACATATAAAAACGCTGTTTTGAACTATTCAAACTGATAAATTCATGTTTCTTTCGTGTGAAACGGCGATTTACGAGAAATGACGATAAAATTGCTGTTTTAAACTTGCAAAAACATAGAAAAACGCTGTTTTTAACTATTCAAACTGATAAATTCATGTTTCTTTCGTGTGAAACGGCGATTTATGAGAAATGACGATAAAATTGCTGTTTTAAACTTGCAAAAACATAGAAAAACGCTGTTTTTAACTATTCAAACTGACAAATTCATGTTTCTTTCGTGTGAAACGGCGATTTATGAGAAATGACGATAAAATTGCTGTTTTAAACTTGCAAAAACATAGAAAAACGCTGTTTTCAACTATTCAAACTGACAAATTCATGTTTCTTTCGTGTGAAACGGCGATTTATGAGAAATGACGATAAAATTGCTGTTTTAAACATGAAAAAACATAGATAAACGCTGTTTTGAACTATTCAAACTGACAAATTCATGTTTCTTTCGTGTGAAACGGCGATTTATGAGAAATGACGCTAAAATTGCTGTTTTAAACTTGCAAAAACATAGAAAAA
The DNA here is from genome assembly GCA_963942605.1 of Poecilus cupreus. Classification (NCBI taxonomy): domain Eukaryota; kingdom Metazoa; phylum Arthropoda; class Insecta; order Coleoptera; family Carabidae; genus Poecilus; species Poecilus cupreus. The sequence continues at coordinate 28,094 of CAWWDY010002052.1, forward strand.
CGCTGTTTTAAACTATTCAAACTGACAAATTCATGTTTCTTCGTGTGAAACGGCGATTTATGAGAAATGACGATAAAATGGCTGTTTTAAACTTGCAAAAACATAGAAAAACGCTGTTTTCAACTATTCAAACTGACAAATTCATGTTTCTTTCGTGTGAAACGGCGATTTATGAGAAATGACGATAAAATTGCTGTTTTAAACATGAAAAAACATAGATAAACGCTGTTTTGAACTATTCAAACTGACAAATTCATGTTTCTTTCGTGTGAAACGGCGATTTATGAGAAATGACGCTAAAATTGCTGTTTTAAACTTGCAAAAACATAGAAAAACGCTGTTTTGAACTATTCAAACTGACAAATTCATGTTTCTTTCTTGTGAAACAGCGATTTATGAGAAATGACGATAAAATTGCTGTTTTAAACTTGCAAAAACATAGAAAAACGCTGTTTTTAACTATTCAAACTGATAAATTCATGTTTCTTTCGTGTGAAACGGCGATTTATGAGAAATGACGATAAAATTGCTGTTTTAAACTTGCAAAAACATAGAAAAACGCTGTTTTTAACTATTCAAACTGATAAATTCAGGTTTCTTTCGTTCAAAACGGTGGATTTTTGTGAAATCACGATAAAACTGCTGTTTTAAACTTGCAAAAACATATAAAAACGCTGTTTTGAACTATTCAAACTGATAAATTCATGTTTCTTTCGTGTGAAACGGCGATTTACGAGAAATGACGATAAAATTGCTGTTTTAAACTTGCAAAAACATAGAAAAACGCAGTTTTTAACTATTCAAACTGATAAATTCATGTTTCTTTCGTGTGAAACGGCGATTTATGAGAAATGACGATAAAATTGCTGTTTTAAACTTGCAAAAACATAGAAAAACGCTGTTTTTAACTATTCAAACTGACAAATTCATGTTTCTTTCGTGTGAAACGGCGATTTATGAGAAATGACGATAAAATTGCTGTTTTAAACTTGCAAAAACATAGAAAAACGCTGTTTTCAACTATTCAAACTGACAAATTCATGTTTCTTTCGTGTGAAACGGCGATTTATGAGAAATGACGATAAAATTGCTGTTTTAAACATGAAAAAACATAGATAAACGCTGTTTTGAACTATTCAAACTGACAAATTCATGTTTCTTTCGTGTGAAACGGCGATTTATGAGAAATGACGCTAAAATTGCTGTTTTAAACTTGCAAAAACATAGAAAAACGCTGTTTTAAACTATTCAAACTGACAAATTCATGTTTCTTCGTGTGAAACGGCGATTTATGAGAAATGACGATAAAATTGCTGTTTTAAACATGAAAAAACATAGATAAACGCTGTTTTGAACTATTCAAACTGACAAATTCATGTTTCTTTCGTGTGAAACGGCGATTTATGAGAAATGACGCTAAAATTGCTGTTTTAAACTTGCAAAAACATAGAAAAACGCTGTTTTAAACTATTCAAACTGACAAATTCATGTTTCTTTCGTGTGAAACGGCGATTTATGAGAAATGACGATAAAATTGCTGTTTTAAACTTGCAAAAACATAGAAAAACGCTGTTTTTAACTATTCAAACTGATAAATTCATGTTTCTTTCGTGTGAAACGGCGATTTATGAGAAATGACAATAAAATTGCTGTTTTAAACTTGCAAAAACATAGAAAAACGCTGTTTTTAACTATTCAAACTGATAAATTCAGGTTTCTTTCGTTCAAAACGGTGGATTTTTGTGAAATCACGATAAAACTGCTGTTTTAAACTTGCAAAAACATATAAAAACGCTGTTTTGAACTATTCAAACTGATAAATTCATGTTTCTTTCGTGTGAAACGGCGATTTATGAGAAATGACGATAAAATTGCTGTTTTAAACTTGCAAAAACATAGAAAAACGCTGTTTTTAACTATTCAAACTGATAAATTCATGTTTCTTTCATGTGAAACGGCGATTTATGAGAAATGACGATAAAATTGCTGTTTTAAACTTGCAAAAACATAGAAAAACGCTTTTTTTAACTATTCAAACTGATAAATTCAGGTTTCTTTCGTTCGAAACGGTGGATTTTTGTGAAATCACGATAAAACTGTTGTTTTAAACTTGCAAAAACATAGAAAAACTCTGTTTTGAACTATTCAAACTGATAAATTCATGTTTCTTTCGTGTGAAACGGCGATTTATGAGAAATGACGATAAAATTGCTGTTTTAAACATGAAAAAACATAGAAAAACGCTGTTTTTAACTATTCAAACTGACAAATTCATGTTTTTTTCGTGTGAAACGGCGATTTATGAGAAATGACGATAAAATTGCTGTTTTAAACATGAAAAAACATAGAAAAACGCTATTTTGAACTATTCAAACTGACAAATTCATGTTTCTTTCGTGTGAAACGGCGATTTATGAGAAATGACGATAAAATTGCTGTTTTAAACTTGCAAAAACATAGAAAAACGCTGTTTTTAACTATTCAAACTGACAAATTCATGTTTCTTTCGTGTGAAACGGCTATTTATGAGAAATGACGATAAAATTGCTGTTTTAAACATGAAAAAACATAGATAAACGCTGTTTTGAACTATTCAAATTGACAAATTCATGTTTCTTTCGTTCAAAACGGTGGATTTTTGTGAAATCACGATAAAACTGCTGTTTTAAACTTGCAAAAACATATAAAAACGCTGTTTTGAACTATTCAAACTGATAAATTCATGTTTCTTTCGTGTGAAACGGCGATTTATGAGAAATGACGATAAAATTGCTGTTTTAAACTTGCAAAAACATAGAAAAACGCTGTTTTTAACTATTCAAACTGATAAATTCAGGTTTCTTTCGTTCGAAACGGTGGATTTTTGTGAAATCACGATAAAACTGTTGTTTTATATATAATATATTTAAACTTGCAAAAACATAGAAAAACTCTGTTTTGAACTATTCAAACTGATAAATTCATGTTTCTTTCGTGTGAAACGGCGATTTATGAGAAATGACGATAAAATTGCTATTTTAAACATGAAAAAACATAGAAAAACGCTGTTTTGAACTATTCAAACTGACAAATTCATGTTTCTTTCGTGTGAAACGGCGATTTATGAGAAATGACGATAAAATTGCTGTTTTAAACTTGCAAAAACATAGAAAAACGCTGTTTTTAACTATTCAAACTGACAAATTCATGTTTTTTTCGTGTGAAACGGCGATTTATGAGAAATGACGATAAAATTGCTGTTTTAAACATGAAAAAACATAGAAAAACGCTGTTTTGAACTATTCAAACTGATAAATTCATGTTTCTTTCGTGTGAAACGGCGATTTATGAGAAATGACGATAAAATTGCTGTTTTAAACATGAAAAAACATAGAAAAACGCTGTTTTGAACTATTCAAACTGACAAATTCATGTTTCTTTCGTGTGAAACGGCGATTTATGAGAAATGACGATAAAATTGCTGTTTTAAACTTGCAAAAACATAGAAAAACGCTGTTTTGAACTATTCAAACTGACAAATTCATGTTTCTTTCGTGTGAAACGGCGATTTATGAGAAATGACGATAAAATTGCTGTTTTAAACATGAAAAAACATAGAAAAACGCTGTTTTTAACTATTCAAACTGACAAATTCATGTTTTTTTCGTGTGAAACGGCGATTTATGAGAAATGACGATAAAATTGCTGTTTTAAACTTGCAAAAACATAGAAAAACGCTGTTTTAAACTATTCAAACTGATAAATTCATGTTTCTTTCGTGTGAAACGGCGATTTATGAGAAATGACGCTAAAATTGCTGTTTTAAACTTGCAAAAACATAGAAAAACGCTGTTTTGAACTATTCAAACTGACAAATTCATGTTTCTTTCGTGTGAAACGGCGATTTATGAGAAATGACGATAAAATTGCTGTTTTAAACTTGCAAAAACATAGAAAAACGCTGTTTTTAACTATTCAAACTGATAAATTCATGTTTCTTTCGTGTGAAACGGCGATTTATGAGAAATGACGGTAAAATTGCTGTTTTAAACTTGCAAAAACATAGAAAAACGCTGTTTTTAACTATTCAAACTGATAAATTCAGGTTTCTTTCGTTCAAAACGGTGGATTTTTGTGAAATCACGATAAAACTGCTGTTTTAAACTTGCAAAAACATATAAAAACGCTGTTTTGAACTATTCAAACTGATAAATTCATGTTTCTTTCGTGTGAAACGGCGATTTATGAGAAATGACGATAAAATTGCTGTTTTAAACTTGCAAAAACATAGAAAAACGCTGTTTTTTACTATTCAAACTGATAAATTCATGTTTCTTTCGTGTGAAACGGCGATTTATGAGAAATGACGATAAAATTGCTGTTTTAAACTTGCAAAAACATAGAAAAACGCTGTTTTTAACTATTCAAACTGACAAATTCATGTTTCTTTCGTGTGAAACGGCGATTTATAAGAAACTTGCAAAAACATAGAAAAACGCTGTTTTCAACTATTCAAACTGACAAATTCATGTTTCTTTCGTGTGAAACGGCGATTTATGAGAAATGACGATAAAATTGCTGTTTTAAACATGAAAAAACATAGATAAACGCTGTTTTGAACTATTCAAACTGACAAATTCATGTTTCTTTCGTGTGAAACGGCGATTTATGAGAAATGACGCTAAAATTGCTGTTTTAAACTTGCAAAAACATAGAAAAACGCTGTTTTGAACTATTCAAACTGACAAATTCATGTTTCTTTCGTGTGAAACGGCGATTTATGAGAAATGACGATAAAATTGCTGTTTTAAACTTGCAAAAACATAGAAAAACGCTGTTTTTAACTATTCAAACTGACAAATTCATGTTTCTTTCGTGTGAAACGGCTATTTATGAGAAATGACGATAAAATTGCTGTTTTAAACATGAAAAAACATAGATAAACGCTGTTTTGAACTATTCAAATTGACAAATTCATGTTTCTTTCGTTCAAAACGGTGGATTTTTGTGAAATCACGATAAAACTGCTGTTTTAAACTTGCAAAAACATATAAAAACGCTGTTTTGAACTATTCAAACTGATAAATTCATGTTTCTTTCGTGTGAAACGGCGATTTATGAGAAATGACGATAAAATTGCTGTTTTAAACTTGCAAAAACATAGAAAAACGCTGTTTTTAACTATTCAAACTGATAAATTCAGGTTTCTTTCGTTCGAAACGGTGGATTTTTGTGAAATCACGATAAAACTGTTGTTTTATATATAATATATTTAAACTTGCAAAAACATAGAAAAACTCTGTTTTGAACTATTCAAACTGATAAATTCATGTTTCTTTCGTGTGAAACGGCGATTTATGAGAAATGACGATAAAATTGCTATTTTAAACATGAAAAAACATAGAAAAACGCTGTTTTGAACTATTCAAACTGACAAATTCATGTTTCTTTCGTGTGAAACGGCGATTTATGAGAAATGACGATAAAATTGCTGTTTTAAACTTGCAAAAACATAGAAAAACGCTGTTTTTAACTATTCAAACTGACAAATTCATGTTTTTTTCGTGTGAAACGGCGATTTATGAGAAATGACGATAAAATTGCTGTTTTAAACATGAAAAAACATAGAAAAACGCTGTTTTGAACTATTCAAACTGACAAATTCACGTTTCTTTCGTGTGAAACGGCGATTTATGAGAAATGACGATAAAATTGCTGTTTTAAACTTGCAAAAACATAGAAAAACGCTGTTTTCAACTATTCAAACTGACAAATTCATGTTTCTTTCGTGTGAAACGGCGATTTATGAGAAATGACGATAAAATTGCTGTTTTAAACATGAAAAAACATAGATAAACGCTGTTTTGAACTATTCAAACTGACAAATTTATGTTTCTTTCGTGTGAAACGGCGATTTATGAGAAATGACGCTAAAATTGCTGTTTTAAACTTGCAAAAACATAGAAAAACGCTGTTTTTAACTATTCAAACTGACAAATTCATGTTTCTTTCGTGTGAAACGGCGATTTATGAGAAATGACGATAAAATTGCTGTTTTAAACTTGCAAAAACATAGAAAAACGCTGTTTTTAACTATTCAAACTGATAAATTCATGTTTCTTTCATGTGAAACGGCGATTTATGAGAAATGACGATAAAATTGCTGTTTTAAACTTGCAAAAACATAGAAAAACGCTGTTTTTAACTATTCAAACTGACAAATTCATGTTTCTTTCGTGTGAAACGGCGATTTATGAGAAATGACGATAAAATTGCTGTTTTAAACTTGCAAAAACATAGAAAAACGCTGTTTTTAACTATTCAAACTGATAAATTCATGTTTCTTTAGTGTGAAACGGCGATTTATGAGAAATGACGATAAAAATGCTGTTTTAAACTTGCAAAAACATAGAAAAACGCTGTTTTTAACTATTCAAACTGATAAATTCAGGTTTCTTTCGTTCGAAACGGTGGATTTTTGTGAAATCACGCTAAAAATGTTGGTTTAAACTTGCAAAAACATAGAAAAACTCTGTTTTGAACTATTCAAACTGATAAATTCATGTTTCTTTCGTGTGAAACGGCGATTTATGAGAAATGACGATAAAATTGCTGTTTTAAAAATGAAAAAACATAGAAAAACGCAGTTTTGAACTATTCAAACTGACAAATTCATGTTTCTTTCGTGTGAAACGGCGATTTATGAGAAATGACCATAAAATTGCTGTTTTAAACTTGCAAAAACATAGAAAAACGCTGTTTTTAACTATTCAAACTGACAAATTCATGTTTTTTTCGTGTGAAACGGCGATTTATGAGAAATGACGATAAAATTGCTGTTTTAAACATGAAAAAACATAGAAAAACGCTGTTTTGAACTATTCAAACTGACAAATTCATGTTTCTTTCGTGTGAAACGGCGATTTATAAGAAATGACGATAAAATTGCTGTTTTAAACTTGCAAAAACATAGAAAAACGCTGTTTTCAACTATTCAAACTGACAAATTCATGTTTCTTTCGTGTGAAACGGCGATTTATGAGAAATGACGATAAAATTGCTGTTTTAAACTTGCAAAAACATAGAAAAACGCTGTTTTGAACTATTCAAACTGACAAATTCATGTTTCTTTCGTGTGAAACGGCGATTTATGAGAAATGACGATAAAATTGCTGTTTTAAACTTGCAAAAACATAGAAAAACGCTGTTTTTAACTATTCAAACTGACAAATTCATGTTTCTTTCGTGTGAAACGGCTATTTATGAGAAATGACGATAAAATTGCTGTTTTAAACATGAAAAAACATAGATAAACGCTGTTTTGAACTATTCAAACTGACAAATTCATGTTTCTTTCGTTCAAAACGGTGGATTTTTGTGAAATCACGATAAAACTGCTGTTTTAAACTTGCAAAAACATATAAAAACGCTGTTTTGAACTATTCAAACTGATAAATTCATGTTTCTTTCGTGTGAAACGGCGATTTATGAGAAATGACGATAAAATTGCTGTTTTAAACTTGCAAAAACATAGAAAAACGCTGTTTTTAACTATTCAAACTGATAAATTCAGGTTTCTTTCGTTCGAAACGGTGGATTTTTGTGAAATCACGATAAAACTGTTGTTTTAAACTTGCAAAAACATAGAAAAACTCTGTTTTGAACTATTCAAACTGATAAATTCATGTTTCTTTCGTGTGAAACGGCGATTTATGAGAAATGACGATAAAATTGCTATTTTAAACATGAAAAAACATAGAAAAACGCTGTTTTGAACTATTCAAACTGACAAATTCATGTTTCTTTCGTGTGAAACGGCGATTTATGAGAAATGACGATAAAATTGCTGTTTTAAACTTGCAAAAACATAGAAAAACGCTGTTTTTAACTATTCAAACTGACAAATTCATGTTTTTTTCGTGTGAAACGGCGATTTATGAGAAATGACGATAAAATTGCTGTTTTAAACATGGAAAAACATAGAAAAACGCTGTTTTGAACTATTCAAACTGACAAATTCATGTTTCTTTCGTGTGAAACGGCGATTTATGAGAAATGACGATAAAATTGCTGTTTTAAACTTGCAAAAACATAGAAAAACGCTGTTTTCAACTATTCAAACTGACAAATTCATGTTTCTTTCGTGTGAAACGGCGATTTATGAGAAATGACGATAAAATTGCTGTTTTAAACTTGCAAAAACATAGAAAAACGCTGTTTTCAACTATTCAAACTGACAAATTCATGTTTCTTTCGTGTGAAACGGCGATTTATGAGAAATGACGATAAAATTGCTGTTTTAAACATGAAAAAACATAGATAAACGCTGTTTTGAACTATTCAAACTGACAAATTCATGTTTCTTTCGTGTGAAACGGCGATTTATGAGAAATGACGCTAAAATTGCTGTTTTAAACTTGCAAAAACATAGAAAAACGCTGTTTTTAACTATTCAAACTGACAAATTCATGTTTCTTTCGTGTGAAACGGCGATTTATGAGAAATGACGATAAAATTGCTGTTTTAAACTTGCAAAAACATAGAAAAACGCTGTTTTTAACTATTCAAACTGATAAATTCATGTTTCTTTCGTGTGAAACGGCGATTTATGAGAAATGACGATAAAATTGCTGTTTTAAACTTGCAAAAACATAGAAAAACGCTGTTTTTAACTATTCAAACTGACAAATTCATGTTTCTTTCGTGTGAAACGGCGATTTATGAGAAATGACGATAAAATTGCTGTTTTAAACTTGCAAAAACATAGAAAAACGCTGTTTTTAACTATTCAAACTGATAAATTCATGTTTCTTTCGTGTGAAACGGGCGATTTATGAGAAATGACGATAAAATTGCTGTTTTAAACTTGCAAAAACATAGAAAAACGCTGTTTTGAACTATTGAAACTGACAAATTCATGTTTCTTTCGTGTGAAACGGCGATTTATGAGAAATGACGATAAAATTGCTGTTTGAAACTTGCAAAAACATAGAAAAACGCTGTTTTTAACTATTCAAACTGACAAATTCATGTTTCTTTCGTGTGAAACGGCGATTTATGAGAAATGACAATAAAATTGCTGTTTTAAACATGAAAAAACATAGAAAAACGCTGTTTTGAACTATTCAAACTGACAAATTCATGTTTCTTTCGTGTGAAACGGCGATTTATGAGAAATGACGATAAAATTGCTGTTTTAAACTTGCAAAAACATAGAAAAACGCTGTTTTGAACTATTCAAACTGACAAATTCATGTTTCTTTCGTGTGAAACGGCGATTTATGAGAAATGACGATAAAATTGCTGTTTTAAACTTGCAAAAACATAGAAAAACGCTGTTTTTAACTATTCAAACTGATAAATTCATGTTTCTTTCGTGTGAAACGGCGATTTATGAGAAATGACGATAAAATTGCTGTTTTAAACTTGCAAAAACATAGAAAAACGCTGTTTTTAACTATTCAAACTGATAAATTCAGGTTTCTTTCGTTCGAAACGGTGGATTTTTGTGAAATCACGATAAAACTGCTGTTTTAAACTTGCAAAAACATAGAAAAACGCTGTTTTGAACTATTCAAACTGATAAATTCATGTTTCTTTCGTGTGAAACGGCGATTTATGAGAAATGACGATAAAATTGCTGTTTTAAACATGAAAAAACATAGAAAAACGCTGTTTTGAACTATTCAAACTGACAAATTCATGTTTCTTTCGTGTGAAACGGCGATTTATGAGAAATGACGATAAAATTGCTGTTTTAAACTTGCAAAAACATAGAAAAACGCTGATAAATTCATGTTTCTTTCGTGTGAAACGGCGATTTATGAGAAATGACGATAAAATTGCTGTTTTAAACTTGCAAAAACATAGAAAAACGCTGTTTTGAACTATTCAAACTGATAAATTCATGTTTCTTTTGTGTGAAACGGCGATTTATGAGAAATGACGATAAAATTGCTGTTTTAAACTTGCAAAAACATAGAAAAACACTGTTTTTAACTATTCAAACTGATAAATTCAGGTTTCTTTCGTGTGAAACGGCGATTTATGAGAAATGACGATAAAATTGCTGTTTTAAACTTGCAAAAACATAGAAAAACGCTGTTTTTAACTATTCAAACTGACAAATTCATGTTTCTTTCGTGTGAAACGGCGTTTTATGAGAAATGACGATAAAATTGCTGTTTTAAACTTGCAAAAACATAGAAAAACGCTGTTTTTAACTATTCAAACTGATAAATTCAGGTTTCTTTCGTTCGAAACGGTGGATTTTTGTGAAATCACGATAAAACTGCTGTTTTAAACTTGCAAAAACATAGAAAAACGCTGTTTTGAACTATTCAAACTGATAAATTCATGTTTCTTTCGTGTGAAACGGCGATTTATGAGAAATGACGATAAAATTGCTGTTTTAAACATGAAAAAACATAGAAAAACGCTGTTTTGAACTATTCAAACTGACAAATTCATGTTTCTTTCGTGTGAAACGGCGATTTATGAGAAATGACGATAAAATTGCTGTTTTAAACTTGCAAAAACATAGAAAAACGCTGTTTTCAACTATTCAAACTGACAAATTCATGTTTCTTTCGTGTGAAACGGCGATTTATGAGAAATGACGATAAAATTGCTGTTTTAAACTTGCAAAAACATAGAAAAACGCTGTTTTCAACTATTCAAACTGACAAATTCATGTTTCTTTCGTGTGAAACGGCGATTTATGAGAAATGACAATAAAAGTGCTGTTTTAAACATGAAAAAACATAGAAAAACGCTGTTTTGAACTATTCAAACTGACAAATTCATGTTTCTTTCGTGTGAAACGGCGATTTATGAGAAATGACGATAAAATTGCTGTTTTAAACTTGCAAAAACATAGAAAAACGCTGTTTTGAACTATTCAAACTGACAAATTCATGTTTCTTTCGTGTGAAACGGCGATTTATGAGAAATGACGATAAAATTGCTGTTTTAAACTTGCAAAAACATAGAAAAACGCTGTTTTTAACTATTCAAACTGATAAATTCATGTTTCTTTCGTGTGAAACGGCGATTTATGAGAAATGACGATAAAATTGCTGTTTTAAACTTGCAAAAACATAGAAAAACGCTGTTTTTAACTATTCAAACTGATAAATTCAGGATTCTTTCGTTCGAAACGGTGGATTTTTGTGAAATCACGATAAAACTGCTGTTTTAAACTTGCAAAAGCATAGAAAAACGCTGTTTTGAACTATTCAAACTGATAAATTCATGTTTCTTTCGTGTGAAACGGCGATTTATGAAAAATGACGATAAAATTGCTGTTTTAAACTTGCAAAAACATAGAAAAACGCTGTTTTGAACTATTCACACTGACAAATTCATGTTTCTTTCGTGTGAAACGGCGATTTATGAGAAATGACGATAAAATTGGTGTTTTAAACTTGCAAAAACATAGAAAAACGCTGTTTTGAACTATTCAAACTGATAAATTCATGTTTCTTTCGTGTGAAACGGCGATTTATGAGAAATGACGATAAAATTGCTGTTTTAAACTTGCAAAAACATAGAAAAACGCTGTTTTGAACTATTGAAACTGACAAATTCATGTTTCTTTCGTGTGAAACGGCGATTTATGAGAAATGACGATAAAATTGCTGTTTGAAACTTGCAAAAACATAGAAAAACGCTGTTTTTAACTATTCAAACTGACAAATTCATGTTTCTTTCGTGTGAAACGGCGATTTATGAGAAATGACAATAAAATTGCTGTTTTAAACATGAAAAAACATAGAAAAACGCTGTTTTGAACTATTCAAACTGACAAATTCATGTTTCTTTCGTGTGAAACGGCGATTTATGAGAAATGACGATAAAATTGCTGTTTTAAACTTGCAAAAACATAGAAAAACGCTGTTTTGAACTATTCAAACTGACAAATTCATGTTTCTTTCGTGTGAAACGGCGATTTATGAGAAATGACGATAAAATTGCTGTTTTAAACTTGCAAAAACATAGAAAAACGCTGTTTTTAACTATTCAAACTGATAAATTCATGTTTCTTTCGTGTGAAACGGCGATTTATGAGAAATGACGATAAAATTGCTGTTTTAAACTTGCAAAAACATAGAAAAACGCTGTTTTTAACTATTCAAACTGATAAATTCAGGTTTCTTTCGTTCGAAACGGTGGATTTTTGTGAAATCACGATAAAACTGCTGTTTTAAACTTGCAAAAACATAGAAAAACGCTGTTTTGAACTATTCAAACTGATAAATTCATGTTTCTTTCGTGTGAAACGGCGATTTATGAGAAATGACGATAAAATTGCTGTTTTAAACATGAAAAAACATAGAAAAACGCTGTTTTGAACTATTCAAACTGACAAATTCATGTTTCTTTCGTGTGAAACGGCGATTTATGAGAAATGACGATAAAATTGCTGTTTTAAACTTGCAAAAACATAGAAAAACGCTGATAAATTCATGTTTCTTTCGTGTGAAACGGCGATTTATGAGAAATGACGATAAAATTGCTGTTTTAAACTTGCAAAAACATAGAAAAACGCTGTTTTCAACTATTCAAACTGACAAATTCATGTTTCTTTTGTGTGAAACGGCGATTTATGAGAAATGACGATAAAATTGCTGTTTTAAACTTGTAAAAACATAGAAAAACGCTGTTTTTAACTATTCAAACTGATAAATTCATGTTTCTTTCGTGTGAAACGGCGATTTATGAGAAATGACGATAAAATTGCTGTTTTAAACTTGCAAAAACATAGAAAAACGATGTTTTTAACTATTCAAACTGATAAATTCAGGTTTCTTTCGTTCGAAACGGTGGATTTTTGTGAAATCACGATAAAACTGCTGTTTTAAACTTGCAAAAACATAGAAAAACGCTGTTTTGAACTATTCAAACTGATAAATTCATGTTTCTTTTGTGTGAAACGGCGATTTATGAGAAATGACGATAAAATTGCTGTTTTAAACTTGCAAAAACATAGAAAAACACTGTTTTTAACTATTCAAACTGATAAATTCAGGTTTCTTTCGTGTGAAACGGCGATTTATGAGAAATGACGATAAAATTGCTGTTTTAAACTTGCAAAAACATAGAAAAACGCTGTTTTTAACTATTCAAACTGACAAATTCATGTTTCTTTCGTGTGAAACGGCGATTTATGAGAAATGACGATAAAATTGCTGTTTTAAACTTGCAAAAACATAGAAAAACGCTGTTTTCAACTATTAAAACTGACAAATTCATGTTTCTTTCGTGTGAAACGGCGATTTATGAGAAATGGCGATAAAATTGCTGTTTTAAACATGAAAAAACATAGAAAAACGCTGTTTTGAACTATTCAAACTGACAAATTCATGTTTTTTTCGTGTGAAACGGCGATTTATGAGAAATGACGATAAAATTGCTGTTTTAAACTTGCAAAAACATAGAAAAACGCTGATAAATTCATGTTTCTTTCGTTTGAAACGGCGATTTATGAGAAATGACGATAAAATTGCTGTTTTAAACTTGCAAAAACATAGAAAAACGCTGTTTTCAACTATTCAAACTGACAAATTCATGTTTCTTTTGTGTGAAACGGCGATTTATGAGAAATGACGATAAAATTGCTGTTTTAAACTTGTAAAAACATAGAAAAACGCTGTTTTTAACTATTCAAACTGATAAATTCATGTTTCTTTCGTGTGAAACGGCGATTTATGAGAAATGACGATAAAATTGCTGTTTTAAACTTGCAAAAACATAGAAAAACGATGTTTTTAACTATTCAAACTGATAAATTCAGGTTTCTTTCGTTCGAAACGGTGGATTTTTGTGAAATCACGATAAAACTGCTGTTTTAAACTTGCAAAAACATAGAAAAACGCTGTTTTGAACTATTCAAACTGATAAATTCATGTTTCTTTTGTGTGAAACGGCGATTTATGAGAAATGACGATAAAATTGCTGTTTTAAACTTGCAAAAACATAGAAAAACACTGTTTTTAACTATTCAAACTGATAAATTCAGGTTTCTTTCGTGTGAAACGGCGATTTATGAGAAATGACGATAAAATTGCTGTTTTAAACTTGCAAAAACATAGAAAAACGCTGTTTTTAACTATTCAAACTGACAAATTCATGTTTCTTTCGTGTGAAACGGCGTTTTATGAGAAATGACGATAAAATTGCTGTTTTAAACTTGCAAAAACATAGAAAAACGCTGTTTTTAACTATTCAAACTGATAAATTCAGGTTTCTTTCGTTCGAAACGGTGGATTTTTGTGAAATCACGATAAAACTGCTGTTTTAAACTTGCAAAAACATAGAAAAACGCTGTTTTGAACTATTCAAACTGATAAATTCATGTTTCTTTCGTGTGAAACGGCGATTTATGAGAAATGACGATAAAATTGCTGTTTTAAACATGAAAAAACATAGAAAAACGCTGTTTTGAACTATTCAAACTGACAAATTCATGTTTCTTTCGTGTGAAACGGCGATTTATGAGAAATGACGATAAAATTGCTGTTTTAAACTTGCAAAAACATAGAAAAACGCTGTTTTCAACTATTCAAACTGACAAATTCATGTTTCTTTCGTGTGAAACGGCGATTTATGAGAAATGACGATAAAATTGCTGTTTTAAACTTGCAAAAACATAGAAAAACGCTGTTTTCAACTATTCAAACTGACAAATTCATGTTTCTTTCGTGTGAAACGGCGATTTATGAGAAATGACAATAAAAGTGCTGTTTTAAACATGAAAAAACATAGAAAAACGCTGTTTTGAACTATTCAAACTGACAAATTCATGTTTCTTTCGTGTGAAACGGCGATTTATGAGAAATGACGATAAAATTGCTGTTTTAAACTTGCAAAAACATAGAAAAACGCTGTTTTGAACTATTCAAACTGACAAATTCATGTTTCTTTCGTGTGAAACGGCGATTTATGAGAAATGACGATAAAATTGCTGTTTTAAACTTGCAAAAACATAGAAAAACGCTGTTTTTAACTATTCAAACTGATAAATTCATGTTTCTTTCGTGTGAAACGGCGATTTATGAGAAATGACGATAAAATTGCTGTTTTAAACTTGCAAAAACATAGAAAAACGCTGTTTTTAACTATTCAAACTGATAAATTCAGGTTTCTTTCGTTCGAAACGGTGGATTTTTGTGAAATCACGATAAAACTGCTGTTTTAAACTTGCAAAAGCATAGAAAAACGCTGTTTTGAACTATTCAAACTGATAAATTCATGTTTCTTTCGTGTGAAACGGCGATTTATGAAAAATGACGATAAAATTGCTGTTTTAAACTTGCAAAAACATAGAAAAACGCTGTTTTGAACTATTCAAACTGACAAATTCATGTTTCTTTCGTGTGAAACGGCGATTTATGAGAAATGACGATAAAATTGGTGTTTTAAACTTGCAAAAACATAGAAAAACGCTGTTTTGAACTATTCAAACTGATAAATTCATGTTTCTTTCGTGTGAAACGGCGATTTATGAGAAATGACGATAAAATTGCTGTTTTAAACTTGCAAAAACATAGAAAAACGCTGTTTTGAACTATTGAAACTGACAAATTCATGTTTCTTTCGTGTGAAACGGCGATTTATGAGAAATGACGATAAAATTGCTGTTTGAAACTTGCAAAAACATAGAAAAACGCTGTTTTTAACTATTCAAACTGACAAATTCATGTTTCTTTCGTGTGAAACGGCGATTTATGAGAAATGACAATAAAATTGCTGTTTTAAACATGAAAAAACATAGAAAAACGCTGTTTTGAACTATTCAAACTGACAAATTCATGTTTCTTTCGTGTGAAACGGCGATTTATGAGAAATGACGATAAAATTGCTGTTTTAAACTTGCAAAAACATAGAAAAACGCTGTTTTGAACTATTCAAACTGACAAATTCATGTTTCTTTCGTGTGAAACGGCGATTTATGAGAAATGACGATAAAATTGCTGTTTTAAACTTGCAAAAACATAGAAAAACGCTGTTTTTAACTATTCAAACTGATAAATTCATGTTTCTTTCGTGTGAAACGGCGATTTATGAGAAATGACGATAAAATTGCTGTTTTAAACTTGCAAAAACATAGAAAAACGCTGTTTTTAACTATTCAAACTGATAAATTCAGGTTTCTTTCGTTCGAAACGGTGGATTTTTGTGAAATCACGATAAAACTGCTGTTTTAAACTTGCAAAAACATAGAAAAACGCTGTTTTGAACTATTCAAACTGATAAATTCATGTTTCTTTCGTGTGAAACGGCGATTTATGAGAAATGACGATAAAATTGCTGTTTTAAACATGAAAAAACATAGAAAAACGCTGTTTTGAACTATTCAAACTGACAAATTCATGTTTCTTTCGTGTGAAACGGCGATTTATGAGAAATGACGATAAAATTGCTGTTTTAAACTTGCAAAAACATAGAAAAACGCTTTTTTCAACTATTCAAACTGACAAATTCATGTTTCTTTCGTGTGAAACGGCGATTTATGAGAAATGACGATAAAATTGCTGTTTTAAACTTGCAAAAACATAGAAAAACGCTGTTTTCAACTATTCAAACTGACAAATTCATGTTTCTTTCGTGTGAAACGGCGATTTATGAGAAATGACGATAAAATTGCTGTTTTAAACTTGTAAAAACATAGAAAAACGCTGTTTTTAACTATTCAAACTGATAAATTCAGGTTTCTTTCGTTCGAAACGGTGGATTTTGTGAAATCACGATAAAACTGCTGTTTTAAACTTGCAAAAACTTAGAAAAACGCTGTTTTGAACTATTCAAACTGATAAATTCATGTTTCTTTTGTGTGAAACGGCGATTTATGAGAAATGACGATAAAATTGCTGTTTTAAACTTGGAAAAACATAGAAAAACACTGTTTTTAACTATTCAAACTGATAAATCAGGTTTCTTTCGTGTGAAACGGCGATTTATGAGAAATGACGATAAAATTGCTGTTTTAAACTTGCAAAAACATAGAAAAACGCTGTTTTTAACTATTCAAACTGACAAATTCATGTTTCTTTCGTGTGAAACGGCGATTTATGAGAAATGACAATAAAATTGCTGTTTTAAACATGAAAAAACATAGAAAAACGCTGTTTTGAACTATTCAAACTGACAAATTCATGTTTCTTTCGTGTGAAACGGCGATTTATGAGAAATGACGATAAAATTGCTGTTTCAAACTTGCAAAAACATAGAAAAACGCTGTTTTGAACTATTCAAACTGACAAATTCATGTTTCTTTCGTGTGAAACGGCGATTTATGAGAAATGACGATAAAATTGCTGTTTTAAACTTGCAAAAACATAGAAAAACGCTGTTTTTAACTATTCAAACTGATAAATTCATGTTTCTTTCGTGTGAAACGGCGATTTATGAGACATGACGATAAAATTGCTGTTTTAAACATGAAAAAACATAGAAAAACGCTGTTTTGAACTATTCAAACTGACAAATTCATGTTTCTTTCGTGTGAAACGGCGATTTATGAGAAATGACGATAAAATTGCTGTTTTAAACTTGCAAAAACATAGAAAAACGCTGTTTTCAACTATTAAAACTGACAAATTCATGTTTCTTTCGTGTGAAACGGCGATTTATGAGAAATGACGATAAAATTGCTGTTTTAAACTTGCAAAAACATAGAAAAAAACGCTGTTTTGAACTATTCAAACTGACAAATTCATGTTTCTTTCGTGTGAAACGGCGATTTATGAGAAATGACGATAAAATTGCTGTTTTAAACTTGCAAAAACATAGAAAAACGCTGTTTTTAACTATTCAAACTGATAAATTCATGTTTCTTTCGTGTGAAACGGCGATTTATGAGAAATGACGATAAAATTGCTGTTTTAAACTTGCAAAAACATAGAAAAACGCTGTTTTTAACTATTCAAACTGATAAATTCAGGTTTCTTTCGTTCGAAACGGTGGATTTTTGTGAAATCACGATAAAACTGCTGTTTTAAACTTGCAAAAACATAGAAAAACGCTGTTTTGAACTATTCAAACTGATAAATTCATGTTTCTTTCGTGTGAAACGGCGATTTATGAGAAATGACGATAAAATTGCTGTTTTAAACATGAAAAAACATAGAAAAACGCTGTTTTGAACTATTCAAACTGACAAATTCATGTTTCTTTCGTGTGAAACGGCGATTTATGAGAAATGACGATAAAATTGCTGTTTTAAACTTGCAAAAACATAGAAAAACGCTGTTTTCAACTATTAAAACTGACAAATTCATGTTTCTTTCGTGTGAAACGGCGATTTATGAGAAATGACGATAAAATTGCTGTTTTAAACTTGCAAAAACATAGAAAAACGCTGTTTTCAACTATTCAAACTGACAAATTCATGTTTCTTTCGTGTGAAACGGCGATTTATGAGAAATGACGATAAAATTGCTGTTTTAAACTTGTAAAAACATAGAAAAACGCTGTTTTTAACTATTCAAACTGATAAATTCAGGTTTCTTTCGTTCGAAACGGTGGATTTTTGTGAAATCACGATAAAACTGCTGTTTTAAACTTGCAAAAACATAGAAAAACGCTGTTTTGAACTATTCAAACTGATAAATTCATGTTTCTTTTGTCTGAAACGGCGATTTATGAGAAATGACGATAAAATTGCTGTTTTAAACTTGGAAAAACATAGAAAAACACTGTTTTTAACTATTCAAACTGATAAATTCAGGTTTCTTTCGTGTGAAACGGCGATTTATGAGAAATGACGATAAAATTGCTGTTTTAAACTTGCAAAAACATAGAAAAACGCTGTTTTTAACTATTCAAACTGACAAATTCATGTTTCTTTCGTGTGAAACGGCGATTTATGAGAAATGACAATAAAATTGCTGTTTTAAACATGAAAAAACATAGAAAAACGCTGTTTTGAACTATTCAAACTGACAAATTCATGTTTCTTTCGTGTGAAACGGCGATTTATGAGAAATGACGATAAAATTGCTGTTTCAAACTTGCAAAAACATAGAAAAACGCTGTTTTGAACTATTCAAACTGACAAATTCATGTTTCTTTCGTGTGAAACGGCGATTTATGAGAAATGACGATAAAATTGCTGTTTTAAACTTGCAAAAACATAGAAAAAACGCTGTTTTTAACTATTCAAACTGATAAATTCATGTTTCTTTCGTGTGAAACGGCGATTTATGAGACATGACGATAAAATTGCTGTTTTAAACATGAAAAAACATAGAAAAACGCTGTTTTGAACTATTCAAACTGACAAATTCATGTTTCTTTCGTGTGAAACGGCGATTTATGAGAAATGACGATAAAATTGCTGTTTTAAACTTGCAAAAACATAGAAAAAACGCTGTTTTCAACTATTAAAACTGACAAATTCATGTTTCTTTCGTGTGAAACGGCGATTTATGAGAAATGACGATAAAATTGCTGTTTTAAACATGAAAAAACATAGAAAAACGCTGTTTTGAACTATTCAAACTGACAAATTCATGTTTTTTTCGTGTGAAACGGCGATTTATGAGAAATGACGATAAAATTGCTGTTTTAAACTTGCAAAAACATAGAAAAAACGCTGATAAATTCATGTTTCTTTTGTGTGAAACGGCGATTTATGAGAAATGACGATAAAATTGCTGTTTTAAAACTTGCAAAAACATAGAAAAACACTGTTTTTAACTATTCAAACTGATAAATTCAGGTTTCTTTCGTGTGAAACGGCGATTTATGAGAAATGACGATAAAATTGCTGTTTTAAAACTTGCAAAAACATAGAAAAACGCTGTTTTTAACTATTCAAACTGACAAATTCATGTTTCTTTCGTGTGAAACGGCGTTTTATGAGAAATGACGATAAAATTGCTGTTTTAAACTTGCAAAAACATAGAAAAACGCTGTTTTTAACTATTCAAACTGATAAATTCAGGTTTCTTTCGTTCGAAACGGTGGATTTTTGTGAAATCACGATTAAACTGCTGTTTTAAACTTGCAAAAACATAGAAAAACGCTGTTTTGAACTATTCAAACTGATAAATTCATGTTTCTTTCGTGTGAAACGGCGATTTATGAGAAATGACTATAAAATTGCTGTTTTAAACATGAAAAAACATAGAAAAACGCTGTTTTGAACTATTCAAACTGACAAATTCATGTTTCTTTCGTGTGAAACGGCGATTTATGAGAAATGACGATAAAATTGCTGTTTTAAACTTGCAAAAACATAGAAAAACGCTGTTTTCAACTATTCAAACTGACAAATTCATGTTTCTTTCGTGTGAAACGACGATTTATGAGAAATGACGATAAAATTGCTGTTTTAAACTTGCAAAAACATAGAAAAACGCTGTTTTCAACTATTCAAACTGACAAATTCATGTTTCTTTCGTGTGAAACGGCGATTTATGAGAAATGACGATAAAATTGCTGTTTTAAACTTGTAAAAACATAGAAAAACGCTGTTTTTAACTATTCAAACTGATAAATTCATGTTTCTTTCGTGTGAAACGGCGATTTATGAGAAATGACGATAAAATTGCTGTTTTAAACTTGCAAAAACATAGAAGAACGATGTTTTTAACTATTCAAACTGATAAATTCAGGTTTCTTTCGTTCGAAACGGTGGATTTTTGTGAAATCACGATAAAACTGCTGTTTTAAACTTGCAAAAACATAGAAAAAACGCTGTTTTGAACTATTCAAACTGATAAATTCATGTTTCTTTTGTGTGAAACGGCGATTTATGAGAAATGACGATAAAATTGCTGTTTTAAACTTGCAAATACATAGAAAAACACTGTTTTTAACTATTCAAACTGATAAATTCAGGTTTCTTTCGTGTGAAACGGCGATTTATGAGAAATGACGATAAAATTGCTGTTTTAAACTTGCAAAAACATAGAAAAACGCTGTTTTTAACTATTCAAACTGACAAATTCATGTTTCTTTCGTGTGAAACGGCGTTTTATGAGAAATGACGATAAAATTGCTGTTTTAAACTTGCAAAAACATAGAAAAACGCTGTTTTGAACTATTCAAACTGACAAATTCATGTTTCTTTCGTGTGAAACGGCGATTTATGAGAAATGACGATAAAATTGCTGTTTAAAACTTGCAAAAACATAGAAAAAACGCTGTTTTCAACTATTCAAACTGACAAATTCATGTTTCTTTCGTGTGAAACGGCGATTTATGAGAAATGACGATAAAATTGCTGTTTTAAACATGAAAAAACATAGAAAAAACGCTGTTTTGAACTATTCAAACTGACAAATTCATGTTTCTTTCGTGTGAAACGGCGATTTATAAGAAATGACGATAAAATTGCAGTTTTAAACTTGCAAAAACATAGAAAAACGCTGTTTTGAACTATTCAAACTGACAAATTCATGTTTCTTTCGTGTGAAACGGTGATTTATGAGAAATGACGATAAAATTGCTGTTTTAAACTTGAAAAAACATAGAAAAACGCTGTTTTTAACTATTCAAACTGACAAATTCATGTTTCTTTCGAGTGAAACGGCGATTTATGAGAAATGACAATAAAATTGCTGTTTTAAACATGAAAAAACATAGAAAAACGCTGTTTTGAACTATTCAAACTGACAAATTCATGTTTCTTTCGTGTGAAACGGCGATTTATGAGAAATGACGATAAAATTGCTGTTTTAAACTTGCAAAAACATAGAAAAACGCTGTTTTGAACTATTCAAACTGACAAATTCATGTTTCTTTCGTGTGAAACGGCGATTTATGAGAAATGACGATAAAATTGCTGTTTTAAACTTGCAAAAACATAGAAAAACGCTGTTTTTAACTATTCAAACTGATAAATTCAGGTTTCTTTCGTGTGAAACGGCGATTTATGAGAAATGACCATAAAATTGCTGTTTTAAACTTGCAAAAACATAGAAAAACGCTGTTTTCAACTATTCAAACTGACAAATTCATGTTTCTTTCGTGTGAAACGGCGATTTATGAGAAATGACAACAAAATTGCTGTTTTAAACATGAAAAAACATAGAAAAACGCTGTTTTGAACTATTCAAACTGACAAATTCATGTTTCTTTCGTGTGAAACGGCGATTTATGAGAAATGACGATAAAATTGCTGTTTTAAACTTTCAAAAACATAGAAAAACGCTGTTTTGAACTATTCAAACTGACAAATTCATGTTTCTTTCGTGTGAAACGGCGATTTATGAGAAATGACGATAAAATTGCTGTTTTAAACTTGCAAAAACATAGAAAAACGCTGTTTTTAACTATTCAAACTGATAAATTCATGTTTCTTTCGTGTGAAACGGCGATTTATGAGAAATGACGATAAAATTGCTGTTTTAAACTTGGAAAAACATAGAAAAACGCTGTTTTTAACTATTCAAACTGATAAATTCAGGTTTCTTTCGTTCGAAACGGTGGATTTTTGTGAAATCACGATAAAACTGCTGTTTTAAACTTGCAAAAACATAGAAAAACGCTGTTTTGAACTATTCAAACTGATAAATTCATGTTTCTTTCGTGTGAAACGGCGATTTATGAGAAATGACGATAAAATTGCTGTTTTAAACTTGCAAAAACATAGAAAAACGCTGTTTTTAACTATTCAAACTGATAAATTCATGTTTCTTTCGTGTGAAACGGCGATTTATGAGAAATGACGATAAAATTGCTGTTTTAAACTTGCAAAAACATAGAAAAACGATGTTTTTAACTATTCAAACTGATAAATTCAGGTTTCTTTCGTTCGAAACGGTGGATTTTTGTGAAATCACGATAAAACTGCTGTTTTAAACTTGCAAAAACATAGAAAAACGCTGTTTTGAACTATTCAAACTGATAAATTCATGTTTCTTTCGTGTGAAACGGCGATTTATGAGAAATGACTATAAAATTGCTGTTTTAAACATGAAAAAACATAGAAAAACGCTGTTTTGAACTATTCAAACTGACAAATTCATGTTTCTTTCGTGTGAAACGGCGATTTATGAGAAATGACGATAAAATTGCTGTTTTAAACTTGCAAAAACATAGAAAAACGCTGTTTTCAACTATTCAAACTGACAAATTCATGTTTCTTTCGTGTGAAACGGCGATTTATGAGAAATGACGATAAAATTGCTGTTTTAAACTTGCAAAAACATAGAAAAAACGCTGTTTTCAACTATTCAAACTGACAAATTCATGTTTCTTTCGTGTGAAACGGCGATTATGAGAAATGACGATAAAATTGCTGTTTTAAACTTGTAAAAACATAGAAAAACGCTGTTTTTAACTATTCAAACTGATAAATTCATGTTTCTTTCGTGTGAAACGGCGATTTATGAGAAATGACGATAAAATTGCTGTTTTAAACTTGCAAAAACATAGAAAAACGATGTTTTTAACTATTCAAACTGATAAATTCAGGTTTCTTTCGTTCGAAACGGTGGATTTTTGTGAAATCACGATAAAACTGCTGTTTTAAACTTGCAAAAACATAGAAAAACGCTGTTTTGAACTATTCAAACTGATAAATTCATGTTTCTTTTGTGTGAAACGGCGATTTATGAGAAATGACGATAAAATTGCTGTTTTAAACTTGCAAATACATAGAAAAACACTGTTTTTAACTATTCAAACTGATAAATTCAGGTTTCTTTCGTGTGAAACGGCGATTTATGAGAAATGACGATAAAATTGCTGTTTTAAACTTGCAAAAACATAGAAAAACGCTGTTTTTAACTATTCAAACTGACAAATTCATGTTTCTTTCGTGTGAAACGGCGTTTTATGAGAAATGACGATAAAATTGCTGTTTTAAACTTGCAAAAACATAGAAAAACGCTGTTTTGAACTATTCAAACTGACAAATTCATGTTTCTTTCGTGTGAAACGGCGATTTATGAGAAATGACGATAAAATTGCTGTTTAAAAACTTGCAAAAACATAGAAAAACGCTGTTTTCAACTATTCAAACTGACAAATTCATGTTTCTTTCGTGTGAAACGGCGATTTATGAGAAATGACGATAAAATTGCTGTTTTAAACATGAAAAAACATAGAAAAACGCTGTTTTGAACTATTCAAACTGACAAATTCATGTTTCTTTCGTGTGAAACGGCGATTTATGAGAAATGACGATAAAATTGCAGTTTTAAACTTGCAAAAACATAGAAAAACGCTGTTTTGAACTATTCAAACTGACAAATTCATGTTCTTTCGTGTGAAACGGTGATTTATGAGAAATGACGATAAAATTGCTGTTTTAAACTTGCAAAAACATAGAAAAACGCTGTTTTTAACTATTCAAACTGACAAATTCATGTTTCTTTCGTGTGAAACGGCGATTTATGAGAAATGACAATAAAATTGCTGTTTTAAACATGAAAAAACATAGAAAAACGCTGTTTTGAACTATTCAAACTGACAAATTCATGTTTCTTTCGTGTGAAACGGCGATTTATGAGAAATGACGATAAAATTGCTGTTTTAAACTTGCAAAAACATAGAAAAACGCTGTTTTGAACTATTCAAACTGACAAATTCATGTTTCTTTCGTGTGAAACGGCGATTTATGAGAAATGACGATAAAATTGCTGTTTTAAAACTTGCAAAAACATAGAAAAACGCTGTTTTTAACTATTCAAACTGATAAATTCAGGTTTCTTTCGTGTGAAACGGCGATTTATGAGAAATGACCATAAAATTGCTGTTTTAAACTTGCAAAAACATAGAAAAACGCTGTTTTCAACTATTCAAACTGACAAATTCATGTTTCTTTCGTGTGAAACGGCGATTTATGAGAAATGACAATAAAATTGCTGTTTTAAACATGAAAAAACATAGAAAAACGCTGTTTTGAACTATTCAAACTGACAAATTCATGTTTCTTTCGTGTGAAACGGCGATTTATGAGAAATGACGATAAAATTGCTGTTTTAAACTTTCAAAAACATAGAAAAACGCTGTTTTGAACTATTCAAACTGACAAATTCATGTTTCTTTCGTGTGAAACGGCGATTTATGAGAAATGACGATAAAATTGCTGTTTTAAACTTGCAAAAACATAGAAAAACGCTGTTTTTAACTATTCAAACTGATAAATTCATGTTTCTTTCGTGTGAAACGGCGATTTATGAGAAATGACGATAAAATTGCTGTTTTAAACTTGCAAAAACATAGAAAAACGCTGTTTTTAACTATTCAAACTGATAAATTCATGTTTCTTTCGTGTGAAACGGCGATTTATGAGAAATGACGATAAAATTGCTGTTTTAAACTTGCAAAAACATAGAAAAACGATGTTTTTAACTATTCAAACTGATAAATTCAGGTTTCTTTCGTTCGAAACGGTGGAGGATTTTTGTGAAATCACGATAAAACTGCTGTTTTAAACTTGCAAAAACATAGAAAAACGCTGTTTTGAACTATTCAAACTGATAAATTCATGTTTCTTTCGTGTGAAACGGCGATTTATGAGAAATGACTATAAAATTGCTGTTTTAAACATGATAAAAACATAGAAAAACGCTGTTTTGAACTATTCAAACTGACAAATTCATGTTTCTTTCGTGTGAAACGGCGATTTATGAGAAATGACGATAAAATTGCTGTTTTAAACTTGCAAAAACATAGAAAAACGCTGTTTTCAACTATTCAAACTGACAAATTCATGTTTCTTTCGTGTGAAACGGCGATTTATGAGAAAATGACGATAAAATTGCTGTTTTAAACTTGCAAAAACATAGAAAACGCTGTTTTCAACTATTTCAAACTGACAAATTCATGTTTCTTTCGTGTGAAACGGCGATTTATGAGAAATGACGATAAAAATTGCTGTTTTAAACTTGTAAAAACATAGAAAAAACGCTGTTTTTAACTATTCAAACTGATAAATTCATGTTTCTTTCGTGTGAAACGGCGATTTATGAGAAATGACGATAAAATTGCTGTTTTAACTTGCAAAAACATAGAAAACGATGTTTTTAACTATTCAAACTGATAATTCAGGTTTCTTTCGTTCGAAACGGTGGATTTTGTGAAATCACGATAAAACTGCTGTTTTAAACTTGCAAAAACATAGAAAAACGCTGTTTGAACTATTCAAACTGATAAATTCATGTTTCTTTTGTGTGGAAACGGCGATTTATGAGAAATGACGATAAAATTGCTGTTTTAAACTTGCAAATACATAGGAAAAACACTGTTTTTAACTATTCAAACTGATAAATTCAGGTTTCTTTCGTGTGAAACGGCGATTTATGAGAAATGACGATAAAATTGCTGTTTTAAACTTGCAAAAACATAGAAAAACGCTGTTTTTTAACTATTCAAACTGACAAATTCATGTTTCTTTCGTGTGAAACGGCGTTTTATGAGAAATGACGATAAAATGCTGTTTTAAACTTGCAAAAACATAGAAAAACGCTGTTTTGAACTATTCAAACTGAACAAATTCATGTTTCTTTCGTGTGAAACGGCGATTTATGAGAAATGACGATAAAATTGCTGTTTAAAACTTGCAAAAACATAGAAAAACGCTGTTTTCAACTATTCAAACTGACAAAATCATGTTTCTTTCGTGTGAAACGGCGATTTATGAGAAATGACGATAAAATTGCTGTTTTTTAAACATGAAAAAACATAGAAAAAACGCTGTTTTGAACTATTCAAACTGACAAATTCATGTTTCTTTCGTGTGGAAACGGCGATTTATGAGAAATGACGATAAAATTGCAGTTTTAAACTTGCAAAAACATAGAAAACGCTGTTTTGAACTATTCAAACTGACTAATTCATGTTTCTTTCGTGTGAAACGGTGATTTATGAGAAATGACGATAAAATTGCTGTTTTAAACTTGCAAAAACATAGAAAAACGCTGGTTTTAACTATTCAAACTGACAAATTCATGTTTCTTTCGTGTGAAACGGCGATTTATGAGAAAATGACAATAAAATTGCTGTTTTAAACATGAAAAAACATAGAAAACGCTGTTTGAACTATTCAAACTGACAAATTCATGTTTCTTTCGTGTTGAAACGGCGATTTATGAGAAATGACGATAAAATTGCTGTTTTAAACTTGCAAAAACATAGAAAAACGCTGTTTTGAACTATTCCAAACTGACAAATTCATGTTTTATTTCGTGTGAAACGGCGATTTATGAGAAATGACAATAAAATTGCTGTTTTAAACATGAAAAAAACATAGAAAAACGCTGTTTTGAACTATTCAAACTGACAAATTCATGTTTCTTTCGTGTGAAACGGCGATTTATGAGAAATGACGATAAAATTGCTGTTTTAAACTTGCAAAAACATAGAAAAAACGCTGTTTTGAACTATTCAAACTGACAAATTCATGTTTCTTTCGTGTGAAACGGCGATTTATGAGAAATGACGATAAAATTGCTGTTTTAAACTTGCAAAAACATAGAAAAACGCTGTTTTTTAACTATTCAAACTGATAAATTCAGGTTCTTTCGTGTGAAACGGCGATTTATGAGAAAATGACCATAAAATTGCTGTTTTAAACTTGCAAAAACATAGAAAAACGCTGTTTTCAACTATTCAAACTGACAAATTCATGTTTCTTTCGTGTGAAACGGCGATTTTTTATTGAG
>CAWWDY010002053.1:0-38453 GCA_963942605.1 Poecilus cupreus
ATTCATGTTTCTGTCGTGTATAATGGCTAATGTTGGTGAAATCAAGATAAAACTGCTGTTTTAAGCATTCAAAAGCATACAAAACAACGTTTTCTAGAATTTATACTGTCATATTTATGTATATGTCGTGTTTAATGGCTTATGTTTGCAAAATCAAGATAAAATAACTGTCTTCAGCTTGCAAGAACATACAAAATGCTGTTTTCAAGTATTTAAACTGTCATATTCATGTATATGTCGTGTGTAATGGCTTATGTTTGCAAAATCAAGATAAAAAAGCTGTTCTCAGCTTGAAAAAACATACAAAATGCTGTTTTTAAGTATTTAAACTGTCACATTCATGTTTCTGTCGTGTATAATGGCTAATATTTGTGAAATCAAGATAAAACTGCTGTTTAAGCATACAAAACACCGTTTTCAAGTATTTAAGCTGTCATATTCATGTATATGTCGTGTGTTATGGCTTATGTTTGCAAAATGAAGATAAAATAGCGGTTCTAAGCTTGCAAAAACATACAAAATGCTGTTTTTAAGTGTATAAACTGTCATATTCATGTTTCTGTCGTGTACAATGGCTAATGTTGGTGAAATTAAAATAAAACTGCTGTTTTAAACATTCAAAAGCATACAAAACACCGTTTTCAACTATTAAACTGTCATTTTCATGTATATGTCGTGTGTAATGGCTTATGTTTGCAAAATCAAGATGAAATAGTTGTTCTCAGCTTGCAAAAACATAAAAAATGCTGTTTTCAAGTATCTAAACTGTCATATTCATGTATATGTCGTGTGTAATTGCTTATGTTTGCAAAATCAAGCTAAATAGATGTTCTCAGTTTGCAAAAACATACATAATGCTGTTTTTAACTATTTAAACTGTCATATTCATGTTTCTGTCGTGTATAATGGCTAATGTTGGTGAAATCAAGATAAAACTGCTGTTTTAAGCATTCAAAAGCATATAAAACCCCGTTTTTAACTATTTAAACTGTCATATTCATGTATATGTCGTGTGTAATGGCTTATGTTTGCAAAATCAAGATAAAATAGCTGTTCTCAGCTTGCAAAAACATACAAAATGCTGTTTTCAAGTATTTAAACTGTCATATTCATGTTTTAGTCGTGTATAATGGCTAATGTTTGCAAAATCGTGATAAAATAGCTGTTCTCAGCTTGCAAAAACATACAAAATGCTGTTTTTAAGTATTTAAACTGTTATATTCATGTATATGTCATGTGTAATGGCTTATGTTTGAAAAATCAAGATAAAATTGCTGTTCTCAACTTGCAAAAACATACAAAATGCTGTTTTCAAGTATTTAAACTGTCATATTCATGTTTTTGTCGTGTATAATGGCTAATGTTGGTGAAATCAAGATAAAACTGCTGTTTTAAGCATTCAAAAGCAAACAAAACACCGTTTTCTAGAATTTAAACAATCATATTCATGTATATGTCGTGTTTAATGGCTTATGTTTGCAAAATCAAGATAAAATAACTCTCTTCAGCTTACAAAAACATACAAAATGCTGTTTTCAAGTATTTAAACTGTCATATTCATGTATATGTCGTGTGTAATGGCTTATGTTTGCAAAATCAAGATAAAATAGCTGTTCTCAGCTTGCAAAAACATACAAAATTCTGTTTTCAACTATTTAAACTGTCATATTCATGTTTCTATCGTGTATAATGGTTAATGTTGGTGAAATCAAGATAAAACTGCTATTTTAAGCATTCAAAAGCATACAAAACACCGTTTTCAAGAATTTAAACAGTCATATTCATGTGTATGTCGTTTGTAATGGCTTATGTTTGCAAAATCAAGATAAAATAGCTGTTCTTAGCTTGCAAAAACATACATAATGCTGTTTTCAAATATTTAAATTTTCATATTCATGTTTCTGTCGTATATAATGGCTAATGTTGGTCAAATCAAGATAAAACTGCTGTTTTAAGCATTCAAAAGCATACAAAACAACGTTTTCTAGAATTTAAACTGTCATATTCATGTATATGTCGTGTTTAATGGCTTATGTTTGCAAAATCAAGATAAAATAACTCTCTTCAGCTTGCAAAAACATACAAAATGCTGTTTTTAAGCATTTAAACTGTCATATTTATGTATATGTCGCGTGTGATGGCTTATGTTTGCAAAATCAAGATAAAATAGCTGTTCTCAGCTTGCAAAAACATACAAAATGCTGTTTTTAAGTATTTAAACTGACATATTCATGTTTCTGGCATGTATGATGGCTAATGTTGGTGAAATCAAGATAAAACTGCAGTTTTAAGCATTCAAAAGCATACAAAACACCGTTTTCAAGTATTTAAACTGTCATATTCTTGTATATGTCGTGTGTAATGGCTTATGTTTGCAAAATCAAGATAAAATAGCTGTTTTCAGCTTGCAAAAACATACAAAATGCTGTTTTTAAGTATTTAAACTGTCATATTCATGTATTGAAGCGGTACGACAATTTCGAAATATATTTTTATTTTTAATTGTGTTAATATTGTTTTCTATGGCCATAGTAATGTTTTGTTTTGATATCCATACTGTTTTCTTTTGTGTGTATGTTTTTTTTTTGTGGCTTATGCTATTTTCGGAAGGCTCCGATGGCTGAGCGCACGTGGCTACTACGTCATGAGATGACATCAGCGCGTTAGAAGTAAACAACTTGACCGACGTCAGTAGGCTCTTTGTGAGGTCTGCGGCGTACTACCGGCCTCTACAGGCGACAGGCAGTCTGCTACAGGCGGGGTGCTGAAGACTACTGATTGCGCGTGGCTCCCTGGGTTTTTCTGAGGGAACGAGAGGGAAATTTTTGTATATAAACTGCTTGATGTGTTGTACTCGAGAGAGTCCGTTTCTGGTCTCTCGTAGAGCTCTACTTTGATTCTTGCCAGAGTAAGTTCACCATTTTACCTCACCACCTCATTGCTTTGGTACTCGAGGCAGATCCTTTTACCCATCTCATTGCTTTGGTACTCGAGGCAGATCCTTTTACCCATCTCATTGCTTTGGTACTCGAAGCAGATCCTTTTACCCATCTCATTGCTTTGGTACTCGAGGCAGATCCTTTCACCCATCTCATTGCTTTGGTACTCGAGGCAGATCCTTTTACCCATCTTATTACTTTGGTACTCGAGGCAGATTCTTTTACCCATCTCATTGCTTTGGTACTCGAGGCAGATCCTTTTACCCATCTTATTGCTTTGGTACTCGAGGCAGATCCTTTTACCCATCTCATTGCTTTGGTACTCGAGGCAGATCCTTTTACTCATCTCATTGCTTTGGTACTCGAGGCAGATTCTTTTACCCATCTCATTGCTTTGGTACTCGAGGCAGATTCTTTTACCCATCTCATTGCTTTGGTACTCGAGGCAGATTCTTTTACCCATCTCATTGCTTTGGTACTCGAGGCAGATTCTTTTACCCATCTCATTGCTTTGGTACTCGAGGCAGATTCTTTTACCCATCTCATTGCTTTGGTACTCGAGGCAGATCTTTTACCCACCTTATTGCTTTGGTACTCGAGGCAGATCCTTTTACCCATCTTATTGCTTTGGTATTCGAGGCAGTCCTGATTTATTTGGCAAGGACCGATTGTAGATTATTTTTGTTAATTGTACAGGTTACTGCGAGTCCGATCGTGAGTTAACCCATTGTTTTTGAGAAAGAGATTCTTGCAGAATACATATTTCACTAGCATTGATTTTAAAGGTAATTTAAACAATTTAGATGTTATTTTGCGATACTGACAACGGCCACAATGATATAATTATTGAGTTCTGAGTAATTCTTTGATCAAGTGATTTCTGTTCTTTATGTGCAATAAATGTAACAACGTTAACAAACTTCTCCATGCGGAGACACCCTGTGCTTTGCGCAGACTATGAATTTCTCTGTAAAGAGACAACTGTACATGCAATTACACTTGTGCAGTATAAACTACGATAACAGAAAACACTGATTCAAATTTAACAGTAAATAATCTGAGTGTTGAATACACTGTGGAATTATTGTGGTTCGTCTGTAGGTATCCATGTTATATAAATTACAATATTTATTATTTTTCAAATTATTATTTGGTTCTCTCTGCTTGAGGTTTTTTGTCGTGGTTTCCCTCTTGCGATTAAAGGCGAATGCCGGAGAGTTATTTTTATGTTTCCACGACAGAACTTTGTGTTCAAAGCACTCTGTTCGTTCTAAATTATTATAATAATATTATGATGATTTTCTTTTATTCTGGATATTTATTGGTTTCAATAAATGCACAAGGTGTGACTTCACGGTCATGTCTTTTGGAAGGAATTTTAACTCCTTCATTTCAAATGAACCTATCCCGATTCCTCCACCATTGATAGCTACTTCGTATTACGGACATTTTTGGGGTTACATTTATTTTATTTTAAACACAACGTAGGCGACGATTGACGGATATTTTTATACTAGACGATTGTACTGTTACAGTATATGTCGTGTGTAATGGCTTATGTTTGCAAAATCAAGATAAAATAACTGTTCTCAGCTAGCAAAAACATACAAAATGCGGTTTTCAAGTATTTATTATGTCATATTCATGTATATGTCGTGTGAAATGGCTTATGTTTGCAAAATCAAGATAAAATAGCTGTTCTCAGCTTGCAAAAACATACAAAATGCTGTTTTCAAGTATTTAAACTGTCATATTCATGTTTCTGTCGTGTATAATGGCTAATGTTGGTGAAATCAAGATAAAACTGCCGTTTTAAGCATTCAAAAGCATACAAAACACAGTTTTCAAGTATTTTAACTGTCATATTCATGTTTCTGTCGTGTATAATGGCTAATGTTGCTGAAATCAAGATAAAACTGCAGTTTTAAGCATTCAAAAGCATACAAAACACCGTTTTCAAGTATTTAAACTGTCATATTCATGTATATGTCGTGTATAATGGCTTATGTTTGCAAAATCAAGATAAAATAGCTGTTTTCAGCTTGCAAAAACATACAAAATGCTGTTTTCAAGTATTTAAACTGTCATATTCATGTTTTTATCGTGTATAATGGTTAATGTTTGTGAAATCAAGATAAAACTGCTATTTTAAGCATTCAAAAGCATACAAAACACCGTTTTCAAGAATTTAAACAGTCATATTCATGTGTATGTCGTTTGTAATGGCTTATGTTTGCAAAATCAAAATAAAATAGCTGTTCTCAGCTTGCAAAAACATACATAATGCTGTTTCCAAGTATTTAAATTTTCATATTCATGTTTCTGTCGTGTATAATGGCTAATGTTGGTGAAATCAAGATAAAACTGCTGTTTTAAGCATTCAAAAGCATACAAAACACCGTTTTCTAGAATTTAAACAGTCATATTCATGTGTATGTCGTTTGTAATGGCTTATGTTTGCAAAATCAAGATAAAATAGCTGTTCTTAGCTTGCAAAAACATACATAATGCTGTTTTCAAATATTTAAATTTTCATATTCATGTTTCTGTCGTATATAATGGCTAATGTTGGTCAAATCAAGATAAAACTGCTGTTTTAAGCATTCAAAAGCATACAAAACACCGTTTTCTAGAATTTAAACTGTCATATTCATGTATATGTCGTGTTTAATGGCTTATGTTTGCAAAATCAAGATAAAATAACTCTCTTCAGCTTGCAAAAACATACAAAATGCTGTTTTCAAGTATTTAAACTGTCATATTCATGTATATGTCGTGTGTAATGGCTTATGTTTGCAAAATCAAGATAAAATAGCTGTTCTCAGCTTGCAAAAACATACAAAATTCTGTTTTCAACTACTTAAACTGTCATATTCATGTTTCTATCGTGTATAATGGTTAATGTTGGTGAAATCAAGATAAAACTGCTATTTTAAGCATTCAAAAGCATACAAAACACCGTTTTCAAGAATTTAAACAGTCATATTCATGTGTATGTCGTTTGTAATGGCTTATGTTTGCAAAATCAAGATAAAATAGCTGTTCTTAGCTTGCAAAAACATACATAATGCTGTTTTCAAATATTTAAATTTTCATATTCATGTTTCTGTCGTATAAATGCTAATGTTGGTCAAATCAAGATAAAACTGCTGGTTTTAAGCTTCAAAAGCATACAAAACACCGTTTTCTAGAATTTAAACTGTCATATTCATGTATATGTCGTGTTTAATGGCTTATGTTTGCAAAATCAAGATAAAATAACTCTCTTCAGCTTGCAAAAACATACAAAATGCTGTTTTCAAGCAATTTAAACTGTCATATTTATGTATATGTCGCGTGTAATGGCTTATGTTGCAAAATCAAGATAAAATAGCTGTTCCCAGCTTGCAAAAAACATACAAAATGCTGTTTTCAACTATTTAAACTGTCACATTCATGTATATGTCATGTGTAATGCTTATGTTTGCGAAATCAAGATAAAATAGCTGTTTTCAGCTTGAAAAAACATACAAAATGCTGTTTTCAAGTATTTAAACTGTCATATTCATGTATATGTCGTGTGTAATGGCTTATGTTTGCAAAATCAAGATAAAATAGCTGTACTCAGCTTGCAAAAACATACAAAACACCGTTTTCAAGTATTTAAACTGTCATATTCATGTTTCTGTCGTGTATAATAGCTAATGTAGGTGAAATCAAGATAAAACTGCTGTTTTAAGCATTCAAATGCATACAAAACACCGTTTTCAACTATTTAAACTGTCATATTCATGTATATGTCGTGTGTGATGGCTTATGTTTGCAAATCAAGATGAAATAGCTGTTCTCAGCTTGCGAAAACATACAAAATGCTGTTTTCAAGTATTTAAACTGTCATATTCATGTTTCTGTCGTGTATAATGGCTAATGTTGGTGAAATAAAGATAAAACTGCTGTTTTAAGCATTGAAAAGCATACAAAACACCGTTTTCAAGTACCTAAACTGTCATATTCTTGTATATGTCGTGTGTAATGGCTTATGTTTGCAAAATCAAGATAAAATAGCTGTTCTCAGCTTGCAAAAACATACAAAACACCGTTTTCAAGTATTTAAACTGTCATATTCAGGTATATGTCGTGTATAATGGCTAATGTTGGTGCAATCAAGATAAAACTGTTGTTTTAAGCATTCAAAAGCATACAAAACACCGTTTTAAAGTATTTAAACTGTCGTATTCATGTATATGTCGTGTGTAATGGCTTATGTTTGCAAAATCAAGATAAAATAGCTGTTTTCAGCTTGCAAAAACATACAAAATGCTATTTTCAAGTGTTTAAACTGTCATATTCATGTATATGTCGTGTGTAATGGTTTATGTTTGCAAAATCAAGATAAAATAGCTGTTCTCAGCTTGCAAAATCATAAAAAACACCGTTTTCAATTATTTAAACTGTCATATTCATGTTTCTGTCGTGTATAATGGCTAATGTTGGTGAAATCAAGATAAAACTGCTGTTTTAGGCATTCAAAAGCATACAAAACATCGTTTTCAAGTATTTAAACTGTCATATTCATGTATATGTCGTGTGTAATGGTTTATTTAAACTGTCATATTCATGTTTCTGTCGTGTATAATGGCTAATGTTGGTAAAATCAAGATAAAACTGCTGTTTTAAGCATTCAAAAGCATACAAAACACCGTTTTCTAGTATTTAAACTTTCATATTCATGTATATGTCGTGTGTAATGGCTTATGTTTGCAAAATCAAGATAAAATAGCTGTTCTCAACTTGCAAAAATAAACAAAATGCTGTTTTCAAGTATTTAAACTGTCATATTCATGTTTCTGTCGTGTATAATGGCTAATGTAGGTAAAATCAAGATAAAACTGCTGTTTTAAGCATTCAAATGCATACAAAACACCGTTTTCAACTATTTAAACTGTCATATTCATGTATATGTCGAGTGTAATGGCTAATGTTTTCAAATAAAGATAAAATATCGGTTCTCAGCTTGCAAAAACATACAAAATGCTGTTTTCAAGTATTTATACTGTCATATTCATGTTTCTGTCGTGTATAGTGGCTAATGTTGGTTAAATCAAGATAAAACTGCTGTTTTAAGCATTCAAAAGCATACAAAACACCGTTTTCAAGTATTTAAACTGTCGTATTCATGTATATGTCGTGTAATGGCTTATGTTTGCAAAATCTAGATAAAATAGCTGTTCTCAGTTACAAAAACATATAAAATGCTGTTTTCAAGTATTTAAACTGTCCTATTCATGTTTCTGTCGTGTATAATGGCTAATGTTGGTGAAATAAAGATAAAACTGCAGTTTTAAGCATTCAAAATCATACAAAACACCGTTTTCAAGTATTTAAACTGTCATATTCATGTTTCTGTCGTGTATAATGGCTAATGTAGTGAAATCAAGATAAAACTGCTGTTTTAAGCATCAAAAGCATACAAAACACCGGTTTTAAGTATATAAACTGACATATTCATGTATTGTCGTGTGTAATTGCTTATGTTTGCAAAATCAAGATAAAATAGCTGTTTTCAGCTTGCAAAAACATACAAAATGCTGTTTTCAAGTATTTAAACAGTCATATTCATGTTTCTGTCGTGAATAATGGCTAATGTTGGTGAAATCAAGATAAAACTGCTGTTTTAAGCATTCAAAAGCATACAAAACACCGTTTTCAAATATTTAAACTGTCATATTCATGTGTATGCCGTTTGTAATGGCTTATGTTTGCAAAATCAAGATAAAATAGCTGTTCTCAGCTTGCAAAAACATACAAATTGCTGTTTTCAAGTATTTAAACTGTCATATTCATTTTCTGTCGTGTATAATAGCTAATGTTGGTGAAAGCAAGATAAAACTGCTATTTTAAGCATTCAAAAGCATACAAAACACCGTTTTCAAGTATTTAAACAGTCATATTCATGTATATGTCGTGGTAATGGCTTATGTTTGCAAAATCTAGATAAAATAGCTGTTCTCAGCTTGCAAAAACATACAAAATGCTTTTTTCAAGTATTTAAACTGTCATATTCATGTTTCTGTCGTGTATAATGGCTAATGTTGGTGAAATCAAGATAAAACTGTTGTTTTAAGCATTCAAAAGCATACAAAATACCGTTTTTTAGTATTTAAACTGTCATATTCATGTATGTGTCGTGTGTAATGGCTTATGTTTGCAAAATCAAGATAAAATAGCTGTTCTCAACTTGCAAAAACAAACAAAATGCTGTTTTCAAGTATTTAAACTGTCATATTCATGTTTCTGTCGTGTATAATGGCTAATGTAGGTAAAATCAAGATAAAACTGCTGTTTTAAGCATTCAAATGCATACAAAACACCGTTTTCAACTATTTAAACTGTCATATTCATGTATATGTCGAGTGTAATGGCTAATGTTTTCAAAATAAAGATAAAATATCGGTTCTCAGCTTGCAAAAACATACAAAATGCTGTTTTCAAGTATTTATACTGTCATATTCATGTTTCTGTCGTGTATAGTGGCTAATGTTGGTTAAATCAAGATAAAACTGCTGTTTTAAGCATTCAAAAGCATACAAAACACCGTTTTCAAGTATTTAAACTGTCGTATTCATGTATATGTCGTGTGTAATGGCTTATGTTTGCAAAATCTAGATAAAATAGCTGTTCTCAGTTTACAAAAACATATAAAATGCTGTTTTCAAGTATTTAAACTGTCCTATTCATGTTTCTGTCGTGTATAATGGCTAATGTTGGTGAAATAAAGATAAAACTGCAGTTTTAAGCATTCAAAATCATACAAAACACCGTTTTCAAGTATTTAAACTGTCATATTCATGTTTCTGTCGTGTATAATGGCTAATGTAGGTGAAATCAAGATAAAACTGCTGTTTTAAGCATTCAAAAGCATACAAAACACCGGTTTTAAGTATATAAACTGACATATTCATGTATATGTCGTGTGTAATTGCTTATGTTTGCAAAATCAAGATAAAATAGCTGTTTTCAGCTTGCAAAAACATACAAAATGCTGTTTTCAAGTATTTAAACAGTCATATTCATGTTTCTGTCGTGAATAATGGCTAATGTTGGTGAAATCAAGATAAAACTGCTGTTTTAAGCATTCAAAAGCATACAAAACACCGTTTTCAAATATTTAAACTGTCATATTCATGTATATGTCGTGTGTGATGGCTTATGTTTGCAAAATCAAGATAAAATAACTGTTCTCAGCTTGCAAAAACATACAAAATGCTGTTTTCAAGTATTTAAACTGTCATATTCATGTTTCTGTCGTGTATATTTTCTAATGTAGGTAAAATCAAGATAAAACTGCTGTTTTAAGCATTCAAAAGCATACAAAACACCGTTTTCAAGAATTTAAACAGTCATATTCATGTGTATGCCGTTTGTAATGGCATATGTTTGCAAAATCAAGATAAAACAGCTGTTCTCAGCTTGCAAAAACATACAAATTGCTGTTTTCAAGTATTTAAACTGTCATATTCATTTTCTGTCGTGTATAATAGCTAATGTTGGTGAAAGCAAGATAAAACTGCTATTTTAAGCATTCAAAAGCATACAAAACACCGTTTTCAAGTATTTAAACAGTCATATTCATGTATATGTCGTGGTAATGGCTTATGTTTGCAAAATCTAGATAAAATAGCTGTTCTTAGCTTGCAAAAACATACAAAATGCTTTTTTCAAGTATTTAAACTGTCATATTCATGTTTCTGTCGTGTATAATGGCTAATGTTGGTGAAATCAAGATAAAACTGTTGTTTTAAGCATTCAAAAGCATACAAAATACCGTTTTTTAGTATTTAAACTGTCATATTCATGTATGTGTCGTGTGTAATGGCTTATGTTTGCAAAATCAAGATAAAATAGCTGTTCTCAACTTGCAAAAACAAACAAAATGCTGTTTTCAAGTATTTAAACTGTCATATTCATGTTTCTGTTGTGTATAATGGCTAATGTAGGTATAATCAAGATAAAACTGCTGTTTTAAGCATTCAAATGCATACAAAACACCGTTTTCAACTATTTAAACTGTCATATTCATGTATATGTCGAGTGTAATGGCTAATGTTTTCAAAATAAAGATAAAATATCGGTTCTCAGCTTGCAAAAACATACAAAATGCTGTTTTCAAGTATTTATACTGTCATATTCATGTTTCTGTCGTGTATAGTGGCTAATGTTGGTTAAATAAAGATAAAACTGCTGTTTTAAGCATTCAAAAGCATACAAAACACCGTTTTCAAGTATTTAAACTGTCGTATTCATGTATATGTCGTGTGTAATGGCTTATGTTTGCAAAATCTAGATAAAATAGCTGTTCTCAGTTTACAAAAACATATAAAATGCTGTTTTCAAGTATTTAAAATGTCCTATTCATGTTTCTGTCGTTTATAATGGCTAATGTTGGTGAAATAAAGATAAAACTGCTGTTTTATGCATTCAAAATCATTCAAAACACCGTTTTCAAGTATTTAAACTGTCATATATATATATATATATATATATATATATATATATATATATATATATATATATATATATATATATATATATGTTTCAACACGAGTAGACACGTTTTTGTTGCTCCGTATATTTTTTCATTTTTTTTGTGGAAATTTGTGCATTTTCTTGGAAAATGACCCGTAGTAGAACGGCTAGTGCTCTGGACAACGAGGCATCCAAGTTATTCGAGGATGATGCCTTTATAAATAAGTTGGCTGACAAATTATTTGCTCGTCTTGACCAAAGGTTTGAGGAGCAAAAAATTTACTATGAAAAAATCATATATGAACTTACACTCAAAAATCAACACCTGGAAGAGGAGGTCGACAAACTGGAGCAGTATTCAAGGAGGAATTGTGTCCGTGTCTTCGGTATTCCTGAAGAACCTTCCGAGGATCCAGAATCTAAGGTGCGTGACATTGCCAAATCCAAATTGGGTATTAGTGTTCCCCCAGAATATATTGACAGATGTCATCGTGTCGGCAAACCCCCCTTGAAAAGTGCGAGTGTTCGTAGTGATGTGCGCCCTCGACAACGTGGTATTATTATTAAATTCACGTCTTACAAATCACGTCAATTATTCCTAAAAAATAGAAACAAGCTCAAAGGTACTGGCATCGTTATAACGGAAGATCTTACCAGGCTTCGGCACAATATATATAAAGCTGCTTGTAAAAAATTTGGAAATAAAAATGTGTGGACTTTTGATGGTAACATCTTCCTAAAATGTGATAATGGAAACGTTAAGAAACTATCACTGGCTTCTGATATTGATGAACTGTGAATTTCCTGTTAATTTTGTTGTTGCACAAACTTATTTTCAATATTTTCTGGAGCAACATTTTGCACTGTTTACTGTATTTGACAGATTTTGTTTTCTCTCTGTGAGACTTATTCGTTTATATTTCTTTGTTAATTACTATACTTGCTTTGGATTGTCTGAAGTTGTCCGTCCGATCTCGCATAGTATAGTTTGTTTAAAATATTAGCGTATCTTTGTATATAGCTTATTCAATTATCGACATACGTTATTAATATTATTTTTTTGTATTTACTTTGTTTTTGTTTACATATAGATATTATTTTATTCATACGTTTGTATCATACTCATGGATATTTATTATCAGAATGTAAGAGGATTGAACACTAAACTAGTTGATATATATACTAATTCATTTTTAATAAATAATGATATTATAGCTCTTACTGAAACTTGGTTAACTGATTCTGTATATAACAATGAAGTACTAGATTCCAATAAATATGTGATCTACAGGCAGGACCGCGACAATGCCAGATTAGGTAAAGCCCGCGGTGGTGGTGTATTGTGTGCAGTTAGCACTAAATATAAATCGTCAGTTGTTAAATTTAATCTCAATCCAAATTCTTCTGCAGATATTATATGTGTACATGTAAAGGTGAATTTTGGTAGAGATCTGATTGTTGTTTAATATTCCCCACCTGCTGCCTCTCTGGAGCAGCATAATATGATATATGAATCTCTTGAATCATTTCAGTCTTTAATGCAATGTGATTTTATTATTCTGGGCGATATGAATTTAAATAAACTGATAGATCATTATAATATCGGTTTTATTAATAATTGCATTGCCAGATTTGAAAATTTTTTTAATTTTATTTACGCTACTCAATGTAATAATATTCTCAACAGTGATTTTCGTCTTCTTGATGTTGTTTTATCTAACATCAATTGTTGTGTTACTCGTCATTCTTGTCCATTAGTTCCTGAGGATAAATATCATCCCACATTATCTGTTTCTGTTAATGTAAATCCCTGTCACAATCATAATAATACGGTTAATAATGATTTCACTTACAATTTCCGTTTTTCTGATTTTGAACTCATGTACTCGCTTTTACAAAATGTAGACTGGGACATTTTACTAGCATATGATGATGTTGATTCTGCACTCAGTAAATTTTATGAGATTTTAGACAGTATATTTCAAAAATGTGTACCACTCTCACGTAGGAAAAAGTCAACTTATCCGCCTTGGTTTACTAAGCAAATAATCTCAGATATTAAACTTAAAAATAAATATAGAAAACTATATAAACGTTTCAATACTGATACGTATTATACAACATTTAAAACTTTAAGATCAAAAAATTAAAAGTGACATAAAAGTTGCATATAAAAATTATATTGCAAATACTGAGAACTGTATAGCTAGTGATCCTAAGCAATTCTGGTCTTACATTAACAAAACAAAAAAGGTTTCTCGTATACCTGGTGATATGTTTTGGGAAAATATCCAATACCATGATACTCCTTCCATTGTACAAGGATTTGCTGATTATTTTGCTAGTGTCTACACTACTGATAAATGCACTGATTTCTCAAAGATTTTCTGTACATCTTCTACTTCTTCTTCTTTTGTTTCAGTCAGTAGTATTTCTGAAGAGGACATCATATATGCAATTAATAAGTTAAAGATTTCTTGTAATCCAGGTCCTGATAATTTTCCAGCCTACATTTTGAAAGGATGTCGTGATTTGTTCATAAAACCGTTACACATTTTATTCAATATGTCCCTAGCACAAAATACATTTCCTACTGCTCTAAAAAAATCCTCAATATGTCCGATTTTCAAATCTGGTGATGCGCATAATGTTGCAAACTATCGACCCATCTCTATTCTTTCAAACATTGCGAAATGCTTTGAAAAAATTTTGTATAGACACATCTATTTTAGCGTTAGTAAGGCAATAATTCCAAACCAACATGGACTTGTACAAGGAAGATCTACTTCAACCAACCTATCTAATTTCACAGAATTTACCATTAATGCTATTAATAAAAACACTCAAGTTGATGTCGTCTATACTGATTTTGCCAAGGCTTTCGATACAGTCAATCATGATGTATTATTATACAAATTACAGCATCAATTTGAGTTTTCTCCTGACTTAATTCAATTTATACGATCATATATTTGTAATCGTACGCAATATGTCAATTATAATAATTTCAAATCTGACTATTTTATACCTTTTTCTGGAGTGCCGCAGGGATCTAACTTAGGTCCTTTGCTTTTCAACTTATTTATTAATGATATTACTTACAGTTTACATTCGTCTCATGCATTGTTATATGCCGATGATTTAAAACTATTTAAGGTCATCAACTCAGATTATGATTATTTTGAACTTCAATCAGACATTAATAATCTATTAGTTTGGTCTTCATCCTCACTTTTGACGTTCAATACTAAGAAATGTAAAGTTATGACATATTCGATGAAGCATAGTCCGCATTATTACTCTTACTGGATGGGAAATACCTTGCTAGAAAGTTACAATATATAAGGATTTAGGCATTCTCTTTGATCCTAAGTTATTATTTGGGCCACATGTCGAATACATTGTTAATAGCTCATTCAAAAATCTTGGATTTTTAATTAGTGTGCGGTGGAACAGTAGTAGGTGCGTTCCTGTCATCTGGTCCAATTTTTGATTTTTGACTGGGTTTTTCGCCTTCTTCTACTGAGATTTACTGATATTTGGTTTCAGTACCTCACATATAATAAAGCTAAGTATTATCTTTCATTTATATTCAAGTTTAGGTTAATTTTTATAATTTTGCATAATTTTTTGACGTTTTTTCATTTTATTTACATTGGTTACGGGATAGTTACGGGTATGTAATTGTATATTTGAGTGTATATGTTATAATTTATTACCTTTCTTTCTTTATCAAGGATAAGCCTGGTAAGCTACCTTGACTCCTACTCTTGTACCGAGAGAACCCGTTTCTTTTTCAATCTTTCATTTTGTGAAAATGAAGAATAAATGGGCAAGGTTTGATGAATGTAAGTTTGCTACGTGGAATGTCAGAGGTATAAATGGAAAGAAAAATGAATTGATGTCTGCAATGCGTACGTATAATGTGGATGTTTTATGTGTAAGTGAAACGATGCAGAAAGGTTGTGGCGAGGAAGAGGTGGATGGAATGTTTTGTTTATGGTCGGGTGTGTGTGCGAATGCTAGAGCGAAACATGGTGTGGGTATGGTTGTAAGTGAACGAATGAAAGCATGTATTAGAAATTATGGTTGTATTTCGGAGAGAATTTTATGGTGCAGATTAAAGGTAGGCTTTCATAGAATCTTCGTTGTGTCCGTTTACGGCCCAACTGAATCTGAAAGTGATCTTGCAAAGGATCAATTTTGGAATTTGTTAGATAGCGTGATTGATGCGTGTGATCCTGGCGAGAAAGTGATTGTTTGTGGTGATTTGAATGGTTGGGTGGGTGTAAAGAGTAGTGTGTCTGGTAGCGTGTTAGGTAAATTTGGGGATTCTAGAGTGAATGATAACGGTAGGAAAATAGTCTCTTTTTGTATGGAGCGGAACCTCTTCATATCCAATTCCATTTTTAAGCATAAGTTAGCTCATATATATACATGGGAGAATGTAAGTACGAATAGACGTAGTGTGATTGATTTTGTTTTGTATGATGAGCGCTTG
Source organism: Poecilus cupreus (assembly GCA_963942605.1). Classification (NCBI taxonomy): domain Eukaryota; kingdom Metazoa; phylum Arthropoda; class Insecta; order Coleoptera; family Carabidae; genus Poecilus; species Poecilus cupreus. The sequence goes on from CAWWDY010002053.1 coordinate 15,946, forward strand.
AGAAGTTTGGTTGTTGATACGCGTGTGGAAAGAGGGGCTGAGCTTGGAACGAATGACCATTATTTGGTTGTGTCGCGTATACGTCTAGGTAAGTGTTGGAGAATGAGGGTACAAGGTTCTGGGAGCTTGTTTCGTGTGAAATCCAATGTTTTGCAGAATGAGGATGTTCGAGGGTTATTTGTAGAGAAATTGAACGAATCTTTGCCTGAATGTGAGCCTAATTTTGATTGTGTTAAGAGAGTCGTAAGAGAAAGTAAGGCACGTTTCGATGAATTGATGAGTGAAAGATTAACGAATGATTTTAGTATGAATAAGAGAATGTTTTGGCAGACTGTAAAGAGATTGAGAGGTGGGAGTACAAGACCAGTGAAAGCAATTAAGAGTGCGAATGGTGAGTTGTTGTGGAATGAGTCACATGTTAGGAATAGATGGTGTGAGTATTTTAAGGAATTGTATGGTGGTGTAAATGGAGTGAATAATAGGGGAGGGAATGCAAGAAATGCTAGAAACGTTGAATGGGATATAGATGAAGGTGATGTCAGCTTCGCATTGATGCGTCTAAAGAATGGTAAGGCTCCCGATTTGGATGGCATAACAAATGAAATGTTGAAATATGGTGGTGAAAGATTATTTGATTGGTTAGTTTATTTGTTCAGATTTTGTTTGAAACGGTGCGTGGCTCCTGATGATTGGAAACGTGCTGTTATTTGTCCTTTATTTAAAGGCAAAGGCAGTTCGAGTGAATGTACAAATTTTCGAGCGATAAGTTTATTGAGTGTGGTAGGGAAGTTGTATGGAAAAATATTAATTCAGAAGGTGCGAGCCTTTACAATTTCGAAGATAAGTGATATGCAAGGAGGTTTTTTGCCTGAGAGAGGTTGTGTAGATCAATTGTTTTCTCTTCGAATGATTGTTGAGAAGTCACTTGATAAGAACAAAAAGGTGTTCTGTGGCTTTCTCGATTTAAAGAAAGCGTATGACAGTGTTCTTCGAGAGACTATGTGGGATGTACTTGTAGAGTACGGTGTGGATGGTAATTTGTTGGGAGCGATTCGAGCGTTGTATGAAGGAAGTGAGGCTGCGGTGAGAGTTGATGGTAGATTGAGTGATTGGTTTCGTATAGATGTTGGTGTGAAACAGGGTTGTGGAATGTCTCCTTGGTTGTTTAATTTGTATATGGATGTGTTGTTACGAAAGGCATTGAATGGAACTGATGGTGTACGTATTGGTGGACGTATAGTGCCTGCGTTAGCTTATGCGGATGATGTTGTTGTGTTGGGTGAAACTGAGGAGCAATTGAGAAGAATGATTGTGAGCATAAATGAAGTAGGGAAAGGTTTAAATCTGCTATTGAATGTCGATAAATGTAAAGTGTTGGTGTTTGAGAAGAATGATTTGGTGACTGATTGTAATGTTTCAGTGAATGGTGTGAGACTGGAACAAGTGAATGAATTTGTATATTTGGGTAGTATGTTCTCGAGGGATGGACGTATTGACCGGGAGATTGAAAGGCGAGTGTCTGCAGGGTGCAAGGTATTGGGTGCTCTGGGTACATTTGCTCGAAACGTGAATGTATCTAGAGATGCTCGATTGAGTGTTTATAATGGTGTGTTAGTGCCTACATTGATGTATGGTTCTGAATGTTGCGTGTGGATGAAGAAGCATGAACGACGTATAGCTGCTGTGGAAATGAGATATTTGAGAGGAGTATGTGGGTATACGAGACGTGATCGTATACGGAATACATTGGTGTATGATGAGTGTGAGATTGAGAAGAATGTTGTTAAGAAAGTGGGAGTGAGTCAGTTGAGGTGGTTTGGACATGTTGAGCGAATGTCGAATGAAAGGTTGGTGAAACTAATATATGTGGGTGAGATTGAAGGTGACCGATTTCGCGGGCGTCCGAGGAATAACTGGTTGGGTATGATTGATGGTTTGTTGCGTGAACGAATGATTCCGAGTGTGAAGAATAAACGAGCATGTATGAATCGCACTATGAATGTGGACGAGGCGAAAGTGGTGTGTCAGGATAGGAATGTTTGGAGGAGATTGATTGTTGGTTGACTGTTTTTCTGGGTTCGTGCTACCCCACTAAGTGGGACATAGCGTGACGTTATGTATTTATGTATGTATGTAATACACAACTTTTTCATAATGTCTCTACTCTTAAATCCTTGTATTACTCTTTAGTTCGTTCTAAGCTCGAATACTGTACTGTAGTGTGGAATCCAATCTACAACAATCATAATATCGAAATTGAATGGATACAGAGGAAGTTTGTAAGATACTGTGCAATAAAATTCTCTCATTCATTCAATTCCTTAACGTATAGCTACTCATCAACTTTGCATGACTTAAATATGCTTACCCTCGAAAGTAGGCGTATTATCCATTCAATTCTTTATTTACATAAGCTACTATGTAACAAAATAGACGATGTATCGAGCCTAGATCGAATTAATATTAATGTTCCACGTCTTTCCTCCAGATCTAAATGCACGTTTCTTATATCAACTGTGAGAACTAATTATGAATTACGTGCTCCCATTAGAAGGCTATGCTTCATCTTTAATCATATCGAATGTCATCTGGATCTTGATTTATTTTGTGATTCTTATGTAAAAATAAAAAATGTCCTGTTCAATTATTTCTTTAGTTTGTAAAATACTCTTTTTATCATATGCTTTATACCTACTACATATTTCTACTTGTGTTTGTTGTATTCATTATTTGTATTCATGATTTCTCCAACCCTCTGTAATTGGGATATTTACTTATCCTGTTGAGTGGTTGTTAAATAAATAAATAAATAAATATTCATGTTTCTGTCGTGTATAATGGCTAATGTAGGTGAAATCAAGATAAAACTGCTGTTTTAAGCATTCAAAAGCATACAAAACACCGGTTTTAAGTATTTAAACTGTCATATTCATGTATATGTCGTGTGTAATTGCTTAAGTTTGCAAAATCAAGATAAAATAGCTGTTCTCAGCTTGCAAAAACATACAAAATGCTGTTTTCAATTATTTAAACTGTCATATTCATGTTTCTGTCGTGTATAATGGCTAATGTTGGTGAAATCATGATAAAACTGCTGTTTTAAGCATTCAAAAGCATACAAAACACCGTTTTCAAGTATTTAAACTGTCATTTTCATGTATATGTCGTGTGTAAGGGCTTATGTTTGCAAAATCAAGATAAAATAGCTGTTCTCAGCTTGCAAAAAAATATAAAATGCTGTTTTCAAGTATTTAAACTGTCATATTCATTTTTCTGTCGTGTATAATAGCTAATGTTGGTGAAATCAAAATAAAACTGCTGTTTTAAGCATTCAAAAGCATACTAAACACCGTTTTCAAGTATTTAAACTGTCATATTCATGTATATGTCGTGTGTAATGGCTTATGTTTGCAAAATCAAGATAAAATAGCTGTTCTCAGCTTGCAAAAACATACAAAATGCTGTTTTCAAGTATTTAAACTGTCATATTCATGGAAATAAAACAATTTTTTGGAGTTCAGTCAATTATTGTAATTTTCAACCTCGACCGGTTTCGAACCCCACCTGGGTCATCATCAGGAGCTGATGTACACAAAAATAATTACATTACAATAGAAACATGATTTTTAAATAAAAAATTTGTATAGATAAAAACATTTAAGTAACACTTACGTGAAAAGTCAAAAATTTAAAAAACAACAAGATAAAATAATACATAAAATGCACCGTCATGGATTTTAGCAAGTATCAACTTAAGTTTCAACTATATAAAAATTAAAAAACTAAACATCTCAAGGCTAAAACAATTAACAGATGACTTAAGTTAAGTAGGGTAGACACAAATCATACTATGACTAGAAATATAACATTCGAAACATAGATACAAATTAATTTATTTTTAAATTGAACTTTAAGATGTTGTTGTAGATCTTACTTAGACTCATGGTATCTGTTTTCAAATTTACATTATTCTTATCTGAATTAATATGCAACATTTCTAGAGTTAAACGTTTATGTAAATTAGATTCCAAATCTTGGTATCGTCAAATTTAAAACTATGTTTCTGTGCTTTACAGTGTTCCACAAGAGTACATTTGCCGACTATTGATTTAATATTGCTACAATTTCTCTTGTGTTCATCCAATCTTGTCTTTAGGTATCTTTTTGTTTGTCCGGTATATTGGGCTCGGCAATCATTGCAGGGAATTTTGTAAATGACATTTGATCTCATGTCTTTTGGTATGTCAGACTTTAATTTTGTAAACAGATTTCCTAGTGCTTTTATCTGTTTAAACGCAATCTCGATGTTTATGTTATTTTTGAAAAGATGTTTTAATTTTGACGCCATGCTATCTATGAATGGTAGGGAAAAATACCGTATCGGTAAACTAGCTGTTTTATTTTGTGTGATGTGATTAATGTTATTATTGTCAATTATGTCATTATTTGAGGTTATATTACTTTTGTTTTGTTTTTTATATTGATAAAATTGTGTACATCAGCTCCTGATGATGACCCAGGTGGGGTTCGAAACCGGTCGAGGTTGAAAATTACAATAATTGACTGAACTCCAAAAAATTGTTTTATTTCCATACACGTGCAAAAACATACAAAATGCTGTTTTCAAATATTTAAACTGTCATATTCATGTTTATGTCGTGTATAATGGCTAATGTTGGTGAAATCAAGATAAAACTGCTGTTTTAAGCATTCAAAAGCATACAAAACACCGTTTTCAAGTATTTAAACTGTCATATTCATGTATATGTCGTGTGTAATGGCTTATGTTTGCAAAATCAAGATAAAATAGCTGTTCTCAGCTTGCAAAAACATACAAAACACCGTATTCAAGTATTTATATTGTCATATTCATGTTTCTGTCATGTATAATGGCTAATGTTGGTGAAATCAAAATAAAACTGCTATTTAAAGCATTCAAAAGCATACAAAACACCGTTTTCAAGTATTTAAACTGTCATATTCATGTTTCTGTCGTGTATAATGGCTAATGTTGGTGAAATCAAGATAAAACTTCTGTTTTAAGCATTCAAAAGCATACAAAACACAGTTTTCAAGTATTTAAACTGTCATATTCATGTATATGTCGTGTGTAATGGCTTATGTTTGCAAAATCAAGATAAAATAGCTGTTCTCAGCTTGCAAAAACATACAATATGCTGTTTTCAAGTATTAAAAATTTCGTATTTATGTTTCTGTCGTGTATAATGGCTAATGTTGGTGAAATCAAGATAAAACTGCTGTTTTAAGCATTCAAAAGCATACAAAACACAGTTTTGAAGTATTTAAACTGTCATGCTCATATATATGTCGTGTGTAATGGCTTATGTGTTGCAAAATCAAGATAAAATAGCTGTTCTCTACTTGCAAAAATATACAAAATGCTGTTTTCAATTATTAAAATTGTCATATTCATGTATATGTCGTGTGTAATGGCTTATGTTTGCTAAATCAAGATAAAATTGCTGTTCTCAGCTTGCAAAAACATACAAATCGCTGTTTTCAAGTATTTAAACTGTCATATTCATGTTTCTGTCGTGTATAATGTCTAATGTAGGTGAAATCAAGATAAAACGGCCATTTTAAGCATTCAAAAGCATACAAAACACCGTTTTCTAGTATTTAAACTGTCATATTCATGTATATGTCGTGTGTAATGGCTTATGTTTGCAAAATCAAGATAAAATTGCTGTTATCAGCTTGCAAAAACATACAAAATGCTGTTTTCAAATATTTAAACTGTCATATTCATGTTTCTGTCGTGTATAATGGCTACTGTTGGTGAAATCAAGATAAAACTGCTGTTTTAAGCATTCAAAAGCATACAAAACACCGTTTTCTAGTATTTAAACTGTCATATTCATGTATATCTCGTGTGTAATGGCTTATATTTGCAAAATCAAAATAAAATTGCTGTTCTCAACTTGCAAAAACATACAAAATGCTGTTTTCAAGTATTTAAACTGTCATATTCATGTATATGTTGTGTGTAATGGCTTATGTTTGCAAAATCAAGATAAAATAGCTGTTCTCAATTTGCAAAAACATACAAAATGCTGTTTTCAAGTATTTAAACTGTCATATTCATGTTTCTGTCGTGTATAATGGCTAATGTTGCTGAAATCAAGATAAAACTGCTGTTTTAAGCATTCAAAAGCATACAAAACAACGTTTTCAAGTATTTAAACTGTCATATTCATGTATATGTCGTGTGTAATGGCTTATGTTTGCAAAATCAAGATAAAATAGCTGTTCTCAGCTTGCAAAAACATACAAAATACTGTTTTCAAGTATTTAAACTGTCATATTCATGTTTCTGTCGTGTATAATGGCTAATGTTGGTGAAATCAAGATAAAACTGCTGTTCTAAGCATTCAAAAGCATACAAAACACCGTTTTCTAGTATTTAAACTGTCATATATATGTATATGTCGTGTGTAATGGCTTATGTTTGCAAAATCAAGATAAAATTGCTGCTCTCAGCTTGCAAAAACATACAAAATGCTGTTTTCAAGTATTTAAACTGTCATATTCATGTTTCTGTCGTGTATAATGGCTAATGTTGGTGAAATCAAGATAAAACTGCTGTTCTAAGCATTCAAAAGCATACAAAACACCGTTTTCAAGTTTTTAAACTGTCATATTCATGTATATGTCGTGTGTAATGGCTTATGTTTGCAAAATCAATATAAAATTGCTGTTCTCAGCTTGCAAAAACATAGAAAATGCTGTTTTCAAGTATTTATACTGTCATATTCATGTTTCTGTCGTGTATAATGGCTAATGTTGGTGAAATCAAGATAAATCTGCTGTTCTAAGCATTCAAAAGCATACAAAACACTGTTTTTAAGTTTCTAAACTGACATATTCATGTATATGTCGTGTGTTATGGCTTATATTTGCAAAATCAAGATAAAATAGCTGTTCTCAGCTTGCAAAAACATACAAAATGCTGTTTTCAAGTATTTAAACTGTCATATTCCTGTTTCTGTCGTGTATAATGGCTAATGTTGGTGAAATCAAGATAAAACTGCTGTTTTAAGCATTCAAAAGCATACAAAACACCGTTTTCTAGTATTTAAACTGTCATATTCATGTATATGTCGTGTGTAATGGTTTATGTTTGCAAAATCAAGATAAAATAGCTATTCTCAGCTTGCAAAAACATACAAAATGCTGTTTTCAAGTATTTAAACTGTCATATTCATGTTTCTGTTGTGTATAATGGCTAATGTTGGTGAAATCAAGATAAAACTGCTGTTTTAAGCATTCAAAAGCATACAAGACACCGTTTTCAAGTATTTAAACTGTCATATTCATGTATATGTCGTGTGTAATGGCTTATGTTTGCAAAATCAACATAAAATAGCTGTTCTCAGCTTGCAAAAACATACAAAATGCTGGTTTCAAGTATTTAAACTGTCATATTCATGTATATGTCGTTTGTAATGGCTTATGTTTGCAAAATCAAGAAAAAATTGCTGTTCTCAGCTTGCAAAAACATACAAAATGCTGTTTTTAAGTATTTAAACTGTCATATTCATGTTTCTGTCGTGTATAATGGCTATTGTTGGTGAATTTAAGATAAAACTGCTGTTTTAAGCATTCAAAAGCATACAAAACACCGTTTTCTAGTATTTAAACTGTCATATTCATGTATATGTCGTGTGTAATGGCTTATGTTTGCAAAATCAAGATAAAATTGCTGTTCTCAGCTTGCAAAAAAAAAATGCTGTTTTCAAATATTTAAACTGTCATATTCATGTTTCTGTCGTGTATAATGGCTAATGTTGGTGAAATCAAGATAAAACTGCTGTTTTAAGCATTCAAAAGCATACAAAACACCGTTTTCTAGTATTTAAACTGTCATATTCATGTATATGTCGTGTGTAATGGCTTATGTTTGCAAAATCAAGATAAAATTGCTGTTCTCAGCTTGCAAAAAAAAAATGCTGTTTTCAAATATTTAAACTGTCATATTCATGTTTCTGTCGTGTATAATGGCTAATGTTGGTGAAATCAAGATAAAACTGCTGTTTTAAGCATTCAAAAGCATACAAAACACCGTTTTCAAGTATTTAAACTATTATTTTCATGTATATGTCGTGTGTAATGGCTTATGTTTGCAAAATCAAGATAAAATAGCTGTTCTCAGCTTGCAAAAACATACAAAATGCTGTTTTCAATTATTTAAACTGTCATATTCATGTTTCTGTCGTGTATTATGGCTAATGTTGGTGAAATCAAGATAAAACTGCTGTTTTAAACATTCAAAAGCATACAAAACACCGTTTTCTAGTATTTAAACTGTCATATTCATGTATATGTCGTGTGTAATGGCTTATGTTTGCAAAATCAAGATAAAATTGCTGTTCTCAACTTGCAAAAACATACAAAATGCTGTTTTAAATATTTAACTGTCATATTCATGTTTCTGTCGTGTATAATGGCTAATGTTGGTGAAATCAACATAAAACTGCTGTTTTAAGCATTCAAAAGCATACAAAACACCGTTTTCAAGTATTTAAACTGTCAAATTCATGTATATGTCGTGTGTAATGGCTTATGTTTGCAAAATTAAGATAAAATAGCTGTTCTCAGCTTGCAAAAACATACAAAATGCTAGTTTCAAGTATTTAAACTGTCATATTCATGTATATATCGTGTGTAATGGCTTATGTTTGCAAAATCAAGATAAAACTGCTGTTTTAAGCTTTCAAAAGCATACAAAAAACCGTTTTCAAGCATTTAAACTGTCATATTTATGTATATGTCTTGTGTAATGGCTTATGTTTGCAAAATTAAGATAAAATAGCTGTTTTCAGCTTGAAAAAACATACAAAATGCTGTTTTCAAGTATTTAAACTGTCATATTCATGTATATGTCGTGTGTAATGGATTATGTTTGCAAAACCAAGATAAAGTAGCTATTCTCAGCTTGCAAAAATATACAAAATGCTGTTTTCAAGTATTTAAACTGTCATATTCATGTTTCTGTCGTGTATAATGGCTAATGTTGGTGAAATCAAGATAAAACTGCTGTTTTAAGCATTCAAAAACATACAAAACACCGTTTCCAAGTATTTAAACTGTCATATTCATGTATATGTCGTGTGTAATAGCTTATGTTTGCAAAATCAAGATAAAATAGCTGTTCTCTACTTGCAAAAACTTACAAAATGCTGTTTTCAAGTATTAATATTGTCATATTCATGTATATGTCGTGTGTAATGGCTTATGTTTGCAAAATCAAGATAAAATTGCTGTTCTCAGCTTGCAAAAACATACAAAATGCTGTTTTCAAGTATTTAAACTGTCATATTCATGTTTCTGTCGTGTATAATGGCTACTTTTGGTGAAATCAAGATAAAACTGCTGTTTTAAGCATTCAAAAGCATACAAAACACGGTTTTCTAGTATTTAAACTGTCATATTCATGTATATCTCGTGTGTAATGGCTTATGTTTGCAAAATCAGAATAAAATTGCTGTTCTCAACTTGCAAAAATATACAAAATGCTGTTTTCAAGTATTTAAACTGTCATATTCATGTATATGTCGTGTGTAATGGCTTATGTTTGCAAAATCAAGATAAAATTGTTGCTCTCAGCTTGCAAAAACATACAAAATGCTGTTTTCAAGTATTTAAACTGTCATATTCATGTTTCTGTCGTGTATAATGGCTAATGTTGGTGAAATCAAGATAAAACTGCTGTTCTAAGCATTTAAAAGCATACAAAACACCGTTTTCAAGTATTTAAACTGCCATATTCATGTATATGTCGTGTGTAATGGTTTATGTTTGCAAAATCAAGATAAAATAGCTATTCTCAGCTTGCAAAAACATACAAAATGCTGTTTTCAAGTATTTAAACTGTCATATTCATGTTTCTGTCGTGTTTAATGGCTAATGTTGGTGAAATCAATATAAAACTGCTGTTCTAAGCATTCAAAAGCATACAAAACACCGTTTTCTACTAATTAAACTATCATATTCATGTATTAGTCGTGTGTAATGGCTTATGTTTGTAAAATCAAGATAAAATTGCTGTTCTCAGCTTGCAAACACAATACAAAATGCTGTTTTCAAGTATTTAAACTGTCATATTCATGTTTCTGTCGTGTATAATGGCTAATGTTGGTGAAATCAAGATAAAACTGCTGTTTTAAGCATTCAAAAGCATACAAAACACCGTTTTCAAGTATTTAAACTGTCATATTCATGTATATGTCGTGTGTTATGGCTTATGTTTGCAAAATCAAGATAAAATACCTGTTCTCAGCTTGCAAAAACATACAAAATGCTGGTTTCAAGTATTTAAACTGTCATATTCATGTATATGTCGTGTGTAATGGCTTATGTTTGCAAAATCAAGATAAAACTGCTGTTTTAAGCATTCAAAAGCATACAAAAAACCGTTTTCAAGCATTTAAACTGTCATATTTATGTATATGTCTTGTGTAATGGCTTATGTTTGCAAAATCAAGATAAAATAGCTGTTCTCAGCTTGCAAAAACATACAAAATGCTGGTTTCAAGTATTTAAACTGTCATATTCATGTATATGTCGTTTGTAATGGCTTATGTTTGCAAAATCAAGAAAAAATTGCTGTTCTCAGCTTGCAAAAACATACAAAATGCTGTTTTTAAGTATTTAAACTGTCATATTCAGGTTTCTGTCGTGTATAATGGCTATTGTTGGTGAAATCAAGATAAAACTGCTGTTTTAAGCATTCAAAAGCATACAAAACACCGTTTTCTAGTATTTAAACTGTCATATTCATGTATATGTCGTGTGTAATGGCTTATGTTTGCAAAATCAAGATAAAATTGCTGTTCTCAGCTTGCAAAAAAAAAATGCTGTTTTCAAATATTTAAACTGTCATATTCATGTTTCTGTCGTGTATAATGGCTAATGTTGGTGAAATCAAGATAAAACTGCTGTTTTAAGCATTCAAAAACATACAAAACACCGTTTCCAAGTATTTAAACTGTCATATTCATGTATATGTCTTGTGTAATAGCTTATGTTTGCAAAATCAAGATAAAATAGCTGTTCTCAGCTTGCAAAAACATACAAAATGCTGGTTTCAAGTATTTAAACTGTCATATTCATGTATATGTCGTTTGTAATGGCTTATGTTTGCAAAATCAAGAAAAAATTGCTGTTCTCAGCTTGCAAAAACATACAAAATGCTGTTTTTAAGTATTTAAACTGTCATATTCAGGTTTCTGTCGTGTATAATGGCTATTGTTGGTGAAATCAAGATAAAACTGCTGTTTTAAGCATTCAAAAGCATACAAAACACCGTTTTCTAGTATTTAAACTGTCATATTCATGTATATGTCGTGTGTAATGGCTTATGTTTGCAAAATCAAGATAAAATTGCTGTTCTCAGCTTGCAAAAACATACAAAATGCTGTTTTCAAGTATTTAAACTGTCATATTCATGTTTCTGTCGTGTATAATGGCTAATGTTGGTGAAATCAAGATAAAACTGCTGTTTTAAGCATTCAAAAACATACAAAACACCGTTTCCAAGTATTTAAACTGTCATATTCATGTATATGTCTTGTGTAATAGCTTATGTTTGCAAAATCAAGATAAAATAGCTGTTCTCAGCTTGCAAAAACATACAAAATGCTGGTTTCAAGTATTTAAACTGTCATATTCATGTATATGTCGTTTGTAATGGCTTATGTTTGCAAAATCAAGAAAAAATTGCTGTTCTCAGCTTGCAAAAACATACAAAATGCTGTTTTTAAGTATTTAAACTGTCATATTCAGGTTTCTGTCGTGTATAATGGCTATTGTTGGTGAAATCAAGATAAAACTGCTGTTTTAAGCATTCAAAAGCATACAAAACACCGTTTTCTAGTATTTAAACTGTCATATTCATGTATATGTCGTGTGTAATGGCTTATGTTTGCAAAATCAAGATAAAATTGCTGTTCTCAGCTTGCAAAAAAAAAATGCTGTTTTCAAATATTTAAACTGTCATATTCATGTTTCTGTCGTGTATAATGGCTAATGTTGGTGAAATCAAGATAAAACTGCTGTTTTAAGCATTCAAAAGCATACAAAACACCGTTTTCTAGTATTTAAACTGTCATATTCATGTATATGTCGTGTGTAATGGTTATGTTTGCAAAATCAAGATAAAATTGCTGTTCTCAGCTTGCAAAAACATACAAAATGCTGTTTTTAAGTATTTAAACTGTCATATTCATGTATATGTCGTGTGTAATGGCTTATGTTTGCAAAATCTAGATAAAATAGCTGTTCTCAGCTTGCAAAAACATACAAAATGCTGTTTTCAAGTATTTAAACTGTCATATTCATGTTTTTGTCGTGTATAATGGCTAATGTAGGTGAAATCAAGATAAAACTGCTGTTTTAAGCATTCAAAAGCATACAAAACACCGTTTTCAAGTATTTAAACTATTATATTCATGTATATGTCGTGTGTAATGGCTTATGTTTGCAAAATCAAGATAAAATAGCTGTTCTCAGCTTGCAAAAACATACAAAATGCTGTTTTCAATTATTTAAACTGTCATATTCATGTTTCTGTCGTGTATTATGGCTAATGTTGGTGAAATCAAGATAAAACTGCTGTTTTAAACATTCAAAAGCATACAAAACACCGTTTTCTAGTATTTAAACTGTCATATTCATGTATATGTCGTGTGTAATGGCTTATGTTTGCAAAATCAAGATAAAATTGCTGTTCTCAACTTGCAAAAACATACAAAATGCAGTTTTCAAGTATTTAAACTGTCATATTCATGTTTCTGTCGTGTATAATGGCTAATGTTGGTGAAATCAAGATAAAACTGCTGTTTTAAGCATTCAAAAACATACAAAACACCGTTTCCAAGTATTTAAACTGTCATATTCATGTATATGTCGTGTGTAATAGCTTATGTTTGCAAAATCAAGATAAAATAGCTGTTCTCTACTTGCAAAAACTTACAAAATGCTGTTTTCAAGTATTAAAATTGTCATATTCATGTATATGTCGTGTGTAATGGCTTATGTTTGCAAAATCAAGATAAAATTGCTGTTCTCAGCTTGCAAAAACATACAAAATGCTGTTTTCAAGTATTTAAACTGTCATATTCATGTTTCTGTCGTGTATAATGGCTACTTTTAGTGAAATCAAGATAAAACTGCTGTTTTAAGCATTCAAAAGCATACAAAACACGGTTTTCTAGTATTTAAACTGTCATATTCATGTATATCTCGTGTGTAATGGCTTATGTTTGCAAAATCAGAATAAAATTGCTGTTCTCAACTTGCAAAAATATACAAAATGCTGTTTTCAAGTATTTAAACTGTCATATTCATGTATATGTTGTGTGTAATGGCTTATGTTTGCAAAATCAAGATAAAATAGCTGTTTTTAGTTTGCAAAAACATACAAAATGCTGTTTTCAAGTATTTAAACTGTCATATTCATGTTTCTGTCGTGTATAATGGCTAATGTTGCTGGAATCAAGATAAAACTGCTGTTTTAAGCATTCAAAAGCATACAAAACAACGTTTTCAAGTATTTAAACTGTCATATTCATGTATATGTCGTGTGTAATGGCTTATGTTTGCAAAATCAAGATAAAATAGCTGTTCTCAGCTTGCAAAAACATACAAAATACTGTTTTCAAGTATTTAAACTGTCATATTCATGTTTCTGTCGTGTATAATGGCTAATGTTGGTGAAATCAAGATAAAACTGCTGTTTTAAGCAATCAAAAGCATACAAAACACCGTTTTCTAGTATTTAAACTGTCATATTCATGTATATGTCGTGTGTAATGGCTTATGTTTGCAAAATCAAGATAAAATTGTTGCTCTCAGCTTGCAAAAACATACAAAATGCTGTTTTCAAGTATTTAAACTGTCATATTCATGTTTCTGTCGTGTATAATGGCTAATGTTGGTGAAATCAAGATAAAACTGCTGTTCTAAGCATTTAAAAGCATACAAAACACCGTTTTCAAGTATTTAAACTGTCATATTCATGTATATGTCGTGTGTAATGGTTTATGTTTGCAAAATCAAGATAAAATAGCTATTCTCAGCTTGCAAAAACATACAAAATGCTGTTTTCAAGTATTTAAACTGTCATATTCATGTTTCTGTCGTGTTTAATGGCTAATGTTGGTGAAATCAATATAAAACTGCTGTTCTAAGCATTCAAAAGCATACAAAACACCGTTTTCTAGTATTTAAACTATCATATTCATGTATTAGTTGTGTGTAATGGCTTATGTTTGCAAAATCAAGATAAAATTGCTGTTCTCAGCTTGCAAACACAATACAAAATGCTGTTTTCAAGTATTTAAACTGTCATATTCATGTTTCTGTCGTGTATAATGGCTAATGTTGGTGAAATCAAGATAAAACTGCTGTTTTAAGCATTCAAAAGCATACAAAACACCGTTTTCAAGTATTTAAACTGTCATATTCATGTATATGTCGTGTGTTATGGCTTATGTTTGCAAAATCAAGATAAAATACCTGTTCTCAGCTTGCAAAAACATACAAAATGCTGGTTTCAAGTATTTAAACTGTCATATTCATGTATATGTCGTGTGTAATGGCTTATGTTTGCAAAATCAAGATAAAACTGCTGTTTTAAGCATTCAAAAGCATACAAAAAACCGTTTTCAAGCATTTAAACTGTCATATTTATGTATATGTCTTGTGTAATGGCTTATGTTTGCAAAATTAAGATAAAATAGCTGTTTTCAGCTTGCAAAAACATACAAAATGCTGTTTTCAAGTATTTAAACTGTCATATTCATGTTTCTGTCGTGTATAATGGCTAATGTTGGTGAAATCAAGATAAAACTGCTGATTTAAGCATTCAAAAACATACAAAACACCGTTTCCAAGTATTTAAACTGTCATATTCATGTATATGTCGTGTGTAATAGCTTATGTTTGCAAAATCAAGATAAAATAGCTGTTCTCTACTTGCAAAAACATACAAAATGATGTTTTCAAGTATTAAAATTGTCATATTCATGTGTATGTCGTGTGTAATGGCTTTTGTTTGCAAAATCAAGATAAAATTGCTGTTCTCAGCTTGCAAAAACATACAAAATGCTGTTTTCAAGTATTTAAACTGTCATATTAATGTTTCTGTCGTGTATAATGGCTACTGTTGGTGAAATCAAGATAAAACTGCTGTTTTAAGCATTCAAAAGCATACAAAACACCGTTTTCTAGTATTTAAACTGTCATATTCATGTATATTTCGTGTGTAATGGCTTATGTTTGCAAAATCAAGATAAAATTGCTGTTCTCAACTTGCAAAAACATACAAAATGCTGTTTTCAAGTATTTAAACTGTCATATTCATGTATATGTTGTGTGTAATGGCTTATGTTTGCAAAATCAAGATAAAATAGCTGTTCTCAGTTTGCAAAAACATACAAAATGCTGTTTTCAAGTATTTAAACTGTCATATTCATGTTTCTGTCGTGTATAATGGCTAATGTTGCTGAAATCAAGATAAAACTACTGTTTTAAGCTTTCAAAAGCAAACAAAACAACGTTTTCAAGTATTTAAACTGTCATATTCATGTATATGTCGTGTGTAATGGCTTATGTTTGCAAAATCAAGATAAAATAGCTGTTCTCAGCTTGCAAAAACATACAAAATACTGTTTTCAAGTATTTAAACTGTCATATTCATGTTTCTGTCGTGTATAATGGCTAATGTTGGTGAAATCAAGATAAAACTGCTGTTTTAAGTATTCAAAAGCATACAAAACACCGTTTTCTAGTATTTAAACTATCATATTCATGTATATGTCGTGAGTAATGGCTTATGTTTGCAAAATCAAGATAAAATTGCTGCTTTCAGCTTGCAAAAACATACAAAATGCTGTTTTCAAGTATTTAAACTGTCATATTCATGTTTCTGTCGTGTATAATGGCTAATGTTGGTGAAATCAAGATAAAACTGCTGTTTTAAGCATTCAAAAGCATACAAAACACAGTTTTCAAGTATTTAAACTGTCATATTCATGTATATGTCGTGCGTAATGGCTTATGTTTGCAAAATCAAAATAAAATAGCTGTTCTCAGCTTGCAAAAACATACAAAATGCTGTTCTCAAGTATTTAAACTGTCATATTCATGTTTCTGTCGTGTATAATGGCTAATGTTGGTGAAATCAAGATAAAACTGCTGTTTTAAGCATTCAAAAGCATACAAAACACTGTTTTCAAGTATATAAACTGTCATATTCATGTATATGTCGTGTGTAATGGTTTATGTTTGCAAAATCAAGATGAAATAGCTGTTTTCAGCTTGCAAAAACATACAAAATGCTGTTTTCATGTATTTAAACTGTCATATTCATGTTTCTGTCGTGTATAATGGCTAATGTTGGTGAAATCAAGATAAAGCTGCTGTTTTAAGCATTCAAAAGCATACAAAACACCGTTTTCTAGTATTTAAAATGTCATATTCATGTATATGTCGTGTGTAATGGCTTATGTTTGCAAAATCAAGATAAAATTGCTGTTCTCAACTTGCAAAAACATACAAAATGCTGTTTTCAAGTATTTAAACTGTCATATTCATGTATATGTTGTGTGTAATGGCTTATGTTTGCAAAATCAAGATAAAATAGCTGTTCTCAGTTTGCAAAA
The DNA here is from genome assembly GCA_963942605.1 of Poecilus cupreus. Taxonomy (NCBI): domain Eukaryota; kingdom Metazoa; phylum Arthropoda; class Insecta; order Coleoptera; family Carabidae; genus Poecilus; species Poecilus cupreus. The sequence continues at coordinate 32,631 of CAWWDY010002053.1, forward strand.
ACATTCAAAATGCTGTTTTCAAGTATTTAAACTGTCATATTCATGTTTCTGTCGTGTATAATGGCTAATGTTGCTAAAATCAAGATAAAACTGCTGTTTTAAGCATTCAAGAGCATACAAAACACCGTATTCTAGTATTTAAACTGTCATATTCATGTATATGTCGTGTGTAATGGCTTATGTTTGCAAAATCAAGATAAAATTGCTGTTCTCAGCTTGCAAAAACATACAAAATGCGGTTTTAAAGTATTTAAACTGTCATATTCATGTTTCTGTCGTGTATAATGGCTAATATTGGTGAAATCAAAATAAAACTGCTGTTTTAAGCATTCAAAAGCATACAAAACACCGTTTTTAAGTATTTAAACTATCATATTCATGTATATGTCGTGTGTAATGGCTTATGTTTGCAAAATCAAGATAAAATATTTGTTCTCAGCTTGCAAAAACATACAAAATGCTGTTTTCAAGTGTTTAAACTGTCATATTCATGTTTCTGTCGTGTATAATGGCTAATGTTGGTGAAATCAAGATAAAGCTGCTGTTTTAAGCATTCAAAAGCATACAAAACACCATTTTCTAGTATTTAAAATGTCATATTCATGTATATGTCGTGTGTAATGGCTTATGTTTGCTAAATCAAGATAAAATTGCTGTTCTCAGCTTGCAAAAACATACAAAATGCTGTTTTCAAGTATTTAATCTGTCATATTTATGTTTCTGTTGGTGAAATCAAGATAAAACTGCTGTTTTAAGCATTCAAAAGCATGCAAAACACCGTTTTCAAGTATATAAACTGTCATATTCATTTATATGTCGTGTGTAATGGCTTATGTTTGCAAAATCAAGATGAAATAGCGGTTCTAAGCTTGCAAAAACATACAAAATGCTGTTTTCAAGTATTTAAACTGTCATATTCATGTTTCTATCGTGTATAATGGCTAATGTTGGTAAAATCAAGATAAAACTGCTGTTTTAAGCATTCAAAAGCATACAAACCACCGTTCTCAAGAATTTAAACTGTCATATTCATGTTTCTGTCGTGTATAATGGCTAATGTTGGTGAAATCAAGATAGAACTACTGTTTTAAGCATTCAAAAGCATACAAAACACCGTTTTCCAGTATTAAAACTGTCATATTCATGTATATGTCGTGTGTAATGGCTTATGTTTGCAAAATCAAGATAAAATATGCTGTTCTGAGCTTGCAAAGACATACAAATTGCTGTTTTCAAGTATATAAACTGTCATATTCATGTTTCTGTCGTGTATAATGGCTAATGTTGCTGAAATCAAGATAAAACTGCTGTTTTAAGCATTCAAAAGCATACAAAACAACGTTTTCAAGTATTTAAACTGTCATATTCATGTATATGTCGTGTGTAATGGCTTATGTTTGCAAAATCAAGATAAAATTGCTGCTCTCAGCTTGCAAAAACATACAAAATGCTGTTTTCAAGTATTTAAACTGTCATATTCATGTTTCTGTCGTGTATAATGGCTAATGTTGGTGAAATCAAGATAAAACTGCTGTTTTAAGCATTCAAAAGCATACAAAACACAGTTTTCAAGTATTTAAACTGTCATATTCATGTATATGTCGTGTGTAATGGCTTATGTTTGCAAAATCAAGATAAAATAGCTGTTCTCAGCTTGCAAAAACATACAAAATGCTGTTATCAAGTATTTAAACTGTCATATTCATGTTTCTGTCGTGTATAATGGCTAATGTTGGTGAAATCAAGATAAAACTGCTGTTTTAAGCATTCAAAAGCATACAAAACACCGTTTTCAAGTATATAAACTGTCATATTCATGTATATGTCGTGTGTAATGGTTTATGTTTGCAAAATCAAGATGAAATAGCTGTTCTCAACTTGCAAAAATATACAAAATGCTGTTTTCAAGTATTTAAACTGTCATATTCATGTTTCTGTCGTGTATAATGGCTAATGTTGGTGAAATCAAGATAAAACTGCTGTTTTAAGCATTCAAAAGCATACAAAACACCGTTCTCAAGAATTCAAACTGTCATATTCATGTTTCTGTCGTGTATAATGGCTAATGTTGGTGAAACCAAGATAAAACTGCTGTTTTAAGCATTCAAGAGCATACAAAACACCGTATTCTAGTATTTAAACTGTCATATTCATGTATATGTCGTGTGTAATGGCTTATGTTTGCAAAATCAAGATCAAATTGCTGTTCTCAGCTTGCAAAAACATACAAAATGCGGTTTTTAAGTATTTAAACTGTCATATTCATGTTTCTGTCGTGTATAATGGCTAATGTTGGTGAAATCAAAATAAAACTGCTGTTTTAAGCATTCAAAAGCATACAAAACACCGTTTTTAAGTATTTAAACTATCATATTCATGTATATGTCGTGTGTAATGGCTTATGTTTGCAAAATCAAGATAAAATAGTTGTTCTCAGCTTGCAAAAACATACAAAATGCTGTTTTCAAGTGTTTAAACTGTCATATTCATATTTCTGTCGTGTATAATGGCTAATGTTGGTGAAATCAAGATAAAGCTGCTGTTTTGAGCATTCAAAAGCATACAAAACACCGTTTTCTAGTATTTAAACTGTCATATCCATGTATATGTCGTGTGTAATGGCTTATGTTTGCTAAATCAAGATAAAATTGCTGTTCTCAGCTTGCAAAAACATACAAAATGCTGTTTTCAAGTATTTAAACTGTCATATTCATGTTTCTGTTGGTGAAATCAAGATAAAACTGCTGTTTTAAGCATTCAAAAGCATGCAAAACACCGTTTTCAAGTATATAAACTGTCATATTTATTTATATGTCGTGTTTAATGGCTTATGTTTGCAAAATCAAGATGAAATAGCGGTTCTCAGCCTGGAAAAACATACAAAATGCTGTTTTCAAGTATTTAAACTGTCATATTCATGTTTCTGTCGTGTATAATGGCTAATGTTGGTAAAATCAAAATAAAACTGCTGTTTTAAGCATTCAAAAGCATACAAACCACCGTTCTCAAGAATTTAAACTGTCATATTCATGTTTCTGTCGTGTATAATGGCTAATGTTGGTGAAATCAAGATAGAACTGCTGTTTTAAGCATTCAAAAGCATACAAAACACCGTTTTCCAGTATTAAAACTGTCATATTCATGTATATGTCGTGTGTAATGGCTTATGTTGGCAAAATCAAGATAAAATCTGCTGTTCTGAGCTTGCAAAGACATACAAATTGCTGTTTTCAAGTATTTAAACTGTCATATTCATGTATATGTCGTGTGTAATGGCTTATGTTTGCAAAATCAAGATAAAATAGCTGTTCTTAGCTTGCAAAAACATACAAAATGCTGTTTTCAAGTATTTAAACTGCCATATTCATGTTTCTGTCGTGTATAATGGCTAACGTTGGTGAAATCAAGATAATACTGCTGTTTTAAACATTCAAAAGCATACAAAACACCGTTTTCAAGTATTTAAACTGTCATATTCATCATATCATCATATCATATATAATCTTGATTTGAAGAATGAATTATATAACAGTCAATTTTAAATGTTCATTATTATATAATTTTTTCTCTATGTAAATCGTAACTTTATTTTTTACATGGTTTGTTTTGTTACTATGTTTTAAAAATATTATACTTATTTGTATTATCACATCTACATGTATGTACACCAGTTATGTTATTATGTACTATTTTGTATAATGGTTAAGTGTAAGACCAGCTTTCAGCTGAACTTCGCCATTTGGTAATAAAAAGATATTTATTATTATTATATTCATGTATATGTCGTGTGTAATGGCTTATGTTTGCAAAATCAAGATAAAATAGCTGTTCTCAGCTTGCAAAAACATACAAAATGCTGTTTTCAAGTATTTAAACTGTCATATTCATGTATATGTCGTGTGTAATGGCTTATGTTTGCAAAATCAAGATAATACAGCTGTTCTCAGCTTGCAAAAACATACAAAATGCTATTTTCAAGTATTTAAACTGTCATCTTTATGTTCCTGACGTGTATAATGGCTAATGTTGGTGAAATCAACATAAAACTGCAGTTTTAAGCATTCAAAAGCATACAAAACACCGTTTTCAAGTATTTAAACTGTCATATTCATGTATATGTCGTATGTAATGGCTTATGTTTGTAAAATCTTGATAAAATAGCTGTTCTCAGCTTGCAAAAACATACAAAATGCTGTTCTCAAGTATTTAAACTGTCATATTCATGTTTCTGTCGTGTATAATGGCTAATGTTGGTAAAACCAAGATAAAACTGCTGTTTTAAGCATTCAAAAGCATACAAAACACCGTTTTCAAGTATATAAACTGTCATATTCATGTATATGTCGTGTGTAATGGTTTATGTTTGCAAATTCAAGATGAAATAGCTGTTCTCAGCTTGCAAAAACATACAAAATGCTGTTTTCAAGTATTTAAACTGTCATATTCATGTTTCTGTCGTGTATAATGACTAATGTTGGTGAAATCAAGATAAAGCTGCTGTTTTAAGCATTCAAAAGCATACAAAACACCGTTTTCTAGTATTTAAAATGTCATATTCATGTATATGTCGTGTGTAATGGCTTATGTTTGCAAAATCAAGATAAAATTGCTGTTCTCAACTTGCAAAAACATACAAAATGCTGTTTTCAAGTATTTAAACTGTCATATTCATGTATATGTTGTGCGTAATGGCTTATGTTTGCAAAATCAAGATAAAATAGCTGTTCTCAGTTTGCAAAAACATACAAAATGCTGTTTTCAAGTATTTAAACTGTCATATTTATGTTTCTGTCGTGTATAATGGCTAATGTTGCTGAAATCAAGATAAAACTGCTGTTTTAAGCATTCAAGAGCATACAAAACACCGTATTCTAGTATTTAAACTGTCATATTTATGTATATGTCGTGTGTAATGGCTTATGTTTGCAAAATCAAGATAAAATTGCTGTTCTCAGCTTGCAAAAACATACAAAATGCTGTTTTCAAGTATTTAAACTGTCATATTCATGTTTCTGTTGGTGAAATCAAGATAAAACTGCTGTTTTAAGCATTCAAAAGCATGCAAAACACCGTTTTCAAGTATATAAACTGTCATATTCATTTATATGTCGTGTGTAATGGCTTATGTTTGCAAAATCAAGATGAAATAGCGGTTCTAAGCTTGCAAAAACATAGAAAATGCTGTTTTCAAGTATTTAAACTGTCATATTCATGTTTCTGTCGTGTATAATGGCTAATGTTGGTAAAATCAAGATAAAACTGCTGTTTTAAGCATTCAAAAGCATACAAACCACCGTTCTCAAGAATTTAAACTGTCATATTCATGTATATGTCGTGTGTAATAGCTTATGTTTGCAAAATCAAGATAAAATAGCTGTTCTCTAATTGCAAAAACATACAAAATGCTGTTTTCAAGTATTAAAATTGTCATATTCATGTATATGTCGTGTGTAATGGCTTATGTTTGCAAAATCAAGATAAAATTGCTGTTCTCAGCTTGCAAAAACATACAAAATGCTGTTTTCAAGTATATAAACTGTCATATTCATGTTTCTGTCGTGTATAATGTCTAATGTTGGTGAAATCAAGATAAAACTGCTATTTTAAGCATTCAAAAGCATACAAAACACCGTTTTCTAGTATTTAAACTGTCATATTCATGTATATGTCGTGTGTAATGGCTTATGTTTGCAAAATCAAGATTAAATTGCTGTTCTCAGCTTGCAAAAACATACAAAATTCTGTTTTCAAATATTTAAACTGTCATATTCATGTTTCTGTCGTGTATAATGGCTACTGTTGGTGAAATCAAGATAAAACTGC
>CAWWDY010002054.1:0-40535 GCA_963942605.1 Poecilus cupreus
AAACTTGCAAAAACATAGAAAAACGCTGTTTTGAACTATTCAAACTGACAAATTCATGTTTCTTTCGTGTGAAACGCGATTTATGAGAAACGACGATAAAATTGCTGTTTTAAAACTTGCAAAAACATAGAAAAACGCTGTTTTTAACTATTCAAACTGATAAATTCAGGTTCTTTCGTTCGAAACGTTGGATTTTGTGAAATCACGATAAAACTGTTGTTTTAAACTTGCAAAAACATAGAAAAACTCTGTTTTGAACTATTCAAACTGATAAATTCATGTATCTTTCGTGTGAAACGGCGATTTATGAGAAATGACGATAAAATGCTGTTTTAAACATGAAAAAACATAGAAAAACGCTGTTTTTAACTATTCAAACTGACAAATTCATGTTTTTTCGTGTGAAACGGCGATTTATGAGAAATGACGATAAAATTGCTGTTTTAAACATGAAAAAACATAGAAAAAACGCTGTTTTGAACTATTCAAACTGACAAATTCATGTTTCTTTCGTGTGAAACGGCGATTTATGAGAAATGACGATAAAATTGCTGTTTTAAACTTGCAAAAACATAGAAAAACGCTGTTTTGAACTATTCAAAACTGACAAATTCATGTTTCTTTCGTGTGAAACGGCGATTTATGAGAAATGACGATAAAATTGCTGTTTTAAACTTGCAAAAACATAGAAAAACGCTGTTTTTAACTATTCAAACTGACAAATTCATGTTTTTTTCGTGTGAAACGGCGATTTATGAGAAATGACGATAAAATTGCTGTTTTAAAACTTGCAAAAACATAGAAAAACGCTGTTTTGAACTATTCAAACTGACAAATTCATGTTTCTTTCGTGTGAAACGGCGATTTATGAGAAATGACGATAAAATTGCTGTTTTAACTTGCAAAAACATAGAAAAACGCTGTTTTTAACTATTCAAACTGATAAATTCAGGTTTCTTTCGTTCAAAACGGTGGATTTTGTGAAATCACGATAAAACTGCTGTTTTAAACTTGCAAAAACATATAAAAACGCTGTTTTGAACTATTCAAACTGATAAATTCATGTTTCTTTCGTGTGAAACGGCGATTTATGAGAAATGACGATAAAATTGCTGTTTTAAACTTGCAAAAACATAGAAAAACGCTGTTTTTAACTATTCAAACTGATAAATTCATGTTTCTTTCGTGTGAAACGGCGATTTATGAGAAATGACGATATAATTGCTGTTTTAAACTTGCAAAAACATAGAAAAAACGCTGTTTTTAACTATTCAAACTGATAAATTCAGGTTTCTTTCGTTCGAAACGGTGGATTTTTGTGAAATCACGATAAAACTGTTGTTTTAAACTTGCAAAAACATAGAAAAACTCTGTTTTGAACTATTCAAACTGATAAATTCATGTTTCTTTCGTGTGAAAAGGCGATTTGTGAGAAATGACGATAAAATTGCTGTTTTAAACATGAAAAAACATAGAAAAACGCTGTTTTTAACTATTCAAACTGACAAATTCATGTTTTTTTCGTGTGAAACGGCGATTTATGAGAAATGACGATAAAATTGCTGTTTTAAACATGAAAAAACTTAGAAAAACGCTGTTTTGAACTATTCAAACTGACAAATTCATGTTTCTTTCGTGTGAAACGGCGATTTATGAGAAATGACGATAAAATTGCTGTTTTAAACTTGCAAAAACATAGAAAAACGCTGTTTTGAACTATTCAAACTGACAAATTCATGTTTCTTTCGTGTGAAACGGCGATTTATGAGAAATGACGATAAAATTGCTGTTTTTAAACTTGCAAAAAACATAGAAAAACGCTGTTTTTAACTATTCAAACTGATAAATTCAGGTTCTTTCGTTCAAAACGGTGGATTTTTGTGAAATCACGATAAAACTGCTGTTTTAAACTTGCAAAAACATATAAAAACGCTGTTTTGAACTATTCAAACTGATAAATTCATGTTTCTTTCGTGTGAAACGGCGATTTATAAGAAATGACGATAAAATTGCTGTTTTAAACTTGCAAAAACATAGAAAAACGCTGTTTTTAACTATTCAAACTGATAAATTCATGTTTCTTTCGTGTGAAACGGCGATTTATGAGAAATGACGATATAATTGCTGTTTTAAACTTGCAAAAACATAGAAAAACGCTGTTTTTAACTATTCAAACTGATAAATTCAGGTTTTTTTCGTTCGAAACGGTGGATTTTTGTGAAATCACGATAAAACTGTTGTTTTAAACTTGCAAAAACATAGAAAAACTCTGTTTTGAACTATTCAAACTGATAAATTCATGTTTCTTTCGTGTGAAACGGCGATTTATGAGAAATGACGATAAAATTGCTGTTTTAAACATGAAAAAAAATAGAAAAACGCTGTTTTTAACTATTCAAACTGACAAATTCATGTTTTTTTCGTGTGAAACGGCGATATATGAGAAATGACGATAAAATTGCTGTTTTAAACATGAAAAAACTTAGAAAAACGCTGTTTTGAACTATTCAAACTGACAAATTCATGTTTCTTTCGTGTGAAACGGCGATTTATGAGAAATGACTATAAAATTGCTGTTTTAAACTTGCAAAAACATAGAAAAACGCTGTTTTTTACTATTCAAACTGATAAATTCATGTTTCTTTCGTGTGAAACGGCGATTTATGAGAAATGACGATAAAATTGCTGTTTTAAACATGAAAAAACATAGAAAAACGCTGTTTTGAACTATTCAAACTGACAAATTCATGTTTCTTCGTGTGAAACGACGATTTATGAGAAATGACGATAAAATTGCTGTTTTAAACTTGCAAAAACTAAGAAAAACGCTGTTTTGAACTATTCAAACTGACAAATTCATGTTTCTTTCGTGTGAAACGGCGATTTATGAGAAATGACGATAAAATTGCTGTTTTAAACTTGCAAAAACATAGAAAAACGCTGTTTTTAACTATTCAAACTGATAAATTCAGGTTTCTTTCGTTCAAAACGGTGGATTTTTGTGAAATCACGATAAAACTGCTGTTTTAAACTTGCAAAAACATAGAAAAACTCTGTTTTGAACTATTCAAACTGATAAATTCATGTTTCTTTCGTGTGAAACGGCGATTTATGAGAAATGACGATAAAATTGCTGTTTTAAACATGAAAAAACATAGAAAAACGCTGTTTTTAACTACTCAAACTGACAAATTCATGTTTTTTTCGTGTGAAACGGCGATTTATGAGAAATGACGATAAAATTGCTGTTTTAAACATGAAAAACATAGAAAAACGCTGTTTTGAACTATTCAAACTGACAAATTCATGTTTCTTTAGTGTGAAACTGCGATTTATGAGAAATGACGATAAAATTGCTGTTTTAAACTTGCAAAAACATAGAAAAACGCTGTTTTTAACTATTCAAACTGACAAATTCATGTTTTTTTCGTGTGAAACGGCGATTTATGAGAAATAACGATAAAATTGCTGTTTTAAACATGAAAAAACATAGAAAAACGCTGTTTTGAACTATTCAAACTGACAAATTCATGTTTCTTTCGTGTGAAACGGCGATTTATGAGAAATGACGATAAAATTGCTGTTTTAAACTTGCAAAAACATAGAAAAACGCTGTTTTGAACTATTCAAACTGACAAATTCATGTTTCTTTCGTGTGAAACGGCGATTTATGAGAAATGACGATAAAATTGCTGTTTTAAACTTGCAAAAACATAGAAAAACGCTGTTTTTTACTATTCAAACTGATAAATTCATGTTTCTTTCGTGTGAAACGGCGATTTATGAGAAATGACGATAAAATTGCTGTTTTAAACTTGCAAAAACATAGAAAAACGCTGTTTTTAACTATTCAAACTGACAAATTCATGTTTCTTTCGTGTGAAACGGCGATTTATGAGAAATGACGATAAAATTGCTGTTTTAAACATGAAAAAACATAGAAAAACGCTGTTTTGAACTATTCAAACTGACAAATTCATGTTTCTTTCGTGTGAAACGGCGATTTATGAGAAATGACGATAAAATTGCTGTTTTAAACTTGCAAAAACATAGAAAAACGCTGTTTTGAACTATTCAAACTGACAAATTCATGTTTCTTTCGTGTGAAACGGCGATTTATGAGAAATGACGATAAAATTGCTGTTTTAAACTTGCAAAAACATAGAAAAACGCTGTTTTTTACTATTCAAACTGAAAAATTCATGTTTCTTTCGTGTGAAACGGCGATTTATGAGAAATGACGATAAAATTGCTGTTTTAAACTTGCAAAAACATAGAAAAACGCTGTTTTGAACTATTCAAACTGACAAATTCATGTTTCTTTCGTGTGAAACGGCGATTTATGAGAAATGACGATAAAATTGCTGTTTTAAACTTGCAAAAACATAGAAAAACGCTGTTTTGAACTATTCAAACTGACAAATTCATGTTTCTTTCGTGTGAAACGGCGATTTATGAGAAATGACGATAAAATTGCTGTTTTAAACTTGCAAAAACATAGAAAAACGCTGTTTTTTACTATTCAAACTGATAAATTCATGTTTCTTTCGTGTGAAACGGCGATTTATGAGAAATGACGATAAAATTGCTGTTTTAAACTTGCAAAAACATAGAAAAACGCTGTTTTTAACTATTCAAACTGACAAATTCATGTTTCTTTCGTGTGAAACGGCGATTTATGAGAAATGACGATAAAATTGCTGTTTTAAACATGAAAAAACATAGAAAAACGCTGTTTTGAACTATTCAAACTGACAAATTCATGTTTCTTTCGTGTGAAACGGCGATTTATGAGAAATGACGATAAAATTGCTGTTTTAAACTTGCAAAAACATAGAAAAACGCTGTTTTGAACTATTCAAACTGACAAATTCATGTTTCTTTCGTGTGAAACGGCGATTTATGAGAAATGACGATAAAATTGCTGTTTTAAACTTGCAAAAACATAGAAAAACGCTGTTTTTAACTATTCAAACTGACAAATACATGTTTTTTTCGTGTGAAACGGCGATTTATGAGAAATGACGATAAAATTGCTGTTTTAAACTTGCAAAAACATAGAAAAACGCTGTTTTGAACTATTCAAACTGACAAATTCATGTTTCTTTTGTGTGAAACGGCGATTTATGAGAAATGACGATAAAATTGCTGTTTTAAACTTGCAAAAACATAGAAAAACGCTGTTTTTAACTATTCAAACTGATCAATTCAGGTTTCTTTCGTTCAAAACGGTGGATTTTTGTGAAATCACGATAAAACTGCTGTTTTAAACTTGCAAAAACATATAAAAACGCTGTTTTGAACTATTCAAACTGATAAATTCATGTTTCTTTCGTGTGAAACGGCGATTTATGAGAAATGACGATAAAATTGCTGTTTTAAACTTGCAAAAACATAGAAAAACGCTGTTTTTAACTATTCAAACTGATAAATTCATGTTTCTTTCGTGTGAAACGGCGATTTATGAGAAATGACGATATAATTGCTGTTTTAAACTTGCAAAAACATAGAAAAACGCTGTTTTTAACTATTCAAACTGATAAATTCAGGTTTCTTTCGTTCGAAACGGTGGATTTTTGTGAAATCACGATAAAACTGTTGTTTTAAACTTGCAAAAACATAGAAAAACTCTGTTTTGAACTATTCAAACTGATAAATTCATGTTTCTTTCGTGTGAAACGGCGATTTATGAGAAATGACGATAAAATTGCTGTTTTAAACATGAAAAAACATAGAAAAACGCTGTTTTTAACTATTCAAACTGACAAATTCATGTTTTTTTCGTGTGAAACGGCGATTTATGAGAAATGACGATAAAATTGCTGTTTTAAACATGAAAAAACATAGAAAAACGCTGTTTTGAACTATTCAAACTGACAAATTCATGTTTTCTTTCGTGTAAAACGGCGATTTATGAGAAATGACGATAAAATTGCTGTTTTAAACTTGCAAAAACATAGAAAAACGCTGTTTTTAACTATTCAAACTGACAAATTCATGTTTTTTTTCGTGTGAAACGGCGATTTATGAGAAATGACGATAAAATTGCTGTTTTAAACTTGCAAAAACATAGAAAAAACGCTGTTTTGAACTATTCAAACTGACAAATTCATGTTTCTTTTGTGTGAAACGGCGATTTATGAGAAATGACGATAAAATTGCTGTTTTAAACTTGCAAAAACATAGAAAAACGCTGTTTTTAACTATTCAAACTGATAAATTCAGGTTTCTTTCGTTCAAAACGGTGGATTTTTGTGAAATCACGATAAAACTGCTGTTTTAAACTTGCAAAAACATATAAAAACGCTGTTTTGAACTATTCAAACTGATAAATTCATGTTTCTTTCGTGTGAAACGGCGATTTATGAGAAATGACGATAAAATTGCTGTTTTAAACTTGCAAAAACATAGAAAAACGCTGTTTTTAACTATTCAAACTGATAAATTCATGTTTCTTTCGTGTGAAACGGCGATTTATGAGAAATGACGATATAATTGCTGTTTTAAACTTGCAAAAACATAGAAAAACGCTGTTTTTAACTATTCAAACTGATAAATTCAGGTTTCTTTCGTTCGAAACGGTGGATTTTTGTGAAATCACGATAAAACTGTTGTTTTAAACTTGCAAAAACATAGAAAAACTCTGTTTTGAACTATTCAAACTGATAAATTCATGTTTCTTTCGTGTGAAACGGCGATTTATGAGAAATGACGATAAAATTGCTGTTTTAAACATGAAAAAACATAGAAAAACGCTGTTTTTAACTATTCAAACTGACAAATTCATGTTTTTTTCGTGTGAAACGGCGATTTATGAGAAATGACGATAAAATTGCTGTTTTAAACATGAAAAAACATAGAAAAACGCTGTTTTGAACTATTCAAACTGACAAATTCATGTTTCTTTCGTGTGAAACGGCGATTTATGAGAAATGACGATAAAATTGCTGTTTTAAACTTGCAAAAACATAGAAAAACGCTGTTTTTAACTATTCAAACTGATAAATTCAGGTTTCTTTCGTTTAAAACGGTGGATTTTTGTGAAATCACGATAAAACTGCTGTTTTAAACTTGCAAAAACATATAAAAACGCTGTTTTGAACTATTCAAACTGATAAATTCATGTTTCTTTCGTGTGAAACGGCGATTTATGAGAAATGACGATAAAATTGCTGTTTTAAACTTGCAAAAACATAGAAAAAACGCTGTTTTTAACTATTCAAACTGATAAATTCATGTTTCTTTCGTGTGAAACGGCGATTTATGAGAAATGATGATAAAATTGCTGTTTTAAACTTGCAAAAACATAGAAAAATGCTGTTTTTAACTATTCAAACTGACAAATTCATGTTTTTTTCGTGTGAAACGGCGATTTATGAGAAATGACGATAAAATTGCTGTTTTAAACTTGCAAAAACATAGAAAAACGCTGTTTTTTACTATTCAAACTGATAAATTCATGTTTCTTTCGTGTGAAACGGCGATTTATGAGAAATGACGATAAAATTGCTGTTTTAAACTTGCAAAAACATAGAAAAACGCTGTTTTTAACTATTCAAACTGACAAATTCATGTTTCTTTCGTGTGAAACGGCGATTTATGAGAAATGACGATAAAATTTCTGTTTTAAACTTGCAAAAACATAGAAAAACGCTGTTTTTAACTATTCAAACTGATAAATTCATGTTTCTTTCGTGTGAAACGGCGATTTATGAGAAATGACGATAAAATTGCTGTTTTAAACTTGCAAAAACATAGAAAAACGCTGTTTTTAACTATTCAAACTGATAAATTCAGGTTTCTTTCGTTCGAAACGGTGGATTTTTGTGAAATCACGATAAAACTGTTGTTTTAAACTTGCAAAAACATAGAAAAACTCTGTTTTGAACTATTCAAACTGATAAATTCATGTTTCTTTCGTGTGAAACGGCGATTTATGAGAAATGACGATAAAATTGCTGTTTTAAACATGAAAAAACATAGAAAAACGCTGTTTTTAACTACTCAAACTGACAAATTCATGTTTTTTTCGTGTGAAACGGCGATTTATGAGAAATGACGATAAAATTGCTGTTTTAAACATGAAAAACATAGAAAAACGCTGTTTTGAACTATTCAAACTGACAAATTCATGTTTCTTTCGTGTGAAACGGCGATTTATGAGAAATGACGATAAAATTGCTGTTTTAAACTTGCAAAAACATAGAAAAACGCTGTTTTTAACTATTCAAACTGACAAATTCATGTTTCTTTCGTGTGAAACGGCGATTTATGAGAAATGACGATAAAATTGCTGTTTTAAACTTGCAAAAACATAGAAAAACGCTGTTTTCAACTATTCAAACTGACAAATTCATGTTTCTTTCGTGTTAAACGGCGATTTATGAGAAATGACGATAAAATTGCTGTTTTAAACATGAAAAAACATAGATAAACGCTGTTTTGAACTATTCAAACTGACAAATTCATGTTTCTTTCGTGTGAAACGGCGATTATGAGAAATGACGCTAAAATTACTGTTTTAAACTTGCAAAAACATAGAAAAAACGCTGTTTTGAACTATTCAAACTGACAAATTCATGTTTCTTTCGTGTAAAACGGCGATTTATGAGAAATGACGATAAAATTGCTGTTTTAAACTTGCAAAAACATAGAAAAACGCTGTTTTTAACTATTCAAACTGATAAATTCATGTTTCTTTCGTGTGAAACGGCGATTTATGAGAAATGACGATAAAATTGCTGTTTTAAACTTGCAAAAACATAGAAAAACGCTGTTTTTAACTATTCAAACTGACAAAAACATGTTTCTTTCGTGTGAAACGGCGATTTATGAGAAATGACGATAAAATTGCTGTTTTAAACATGAAAAAACATAGAAAAACGCTGTTTTGAACTATTCAAACTGACAAATTCATGTTTCTTTCGTGTGAAACGGTGATTTATGGGAAATGACGATAAAATTGCTGTTTTAAACTTGCAAAAACATAGAAAAACGCTGTTTGAACTATTCAAACTGACAAATTAATGTTTCTTTCGTGTGAAACGGCGATTTATGAGAAATGACGATAAAATTGCTGTTTTAAACTTGCAAAAACATAGAAAAACGCTGTTTTTAACTATTCAAACTGACAAATACATGTTTTTTTCGTGTGAAACGGCGATTTATGAGAAATGACGATAAAATTGCTGTTTTAAACTTGCAAAAACACAGAAAAACGCTGTTTTGAACTATTCAAACTGACAAATTCATGTTTCTTTTGTGTGAAACGGCGATTTATGAGAAATGACGATAAAATTGCTGTTTTAAACTTGCAAAAACATAGAAAAAACGCTGTTTTTAACTATTCAAACTGATAAATTCAGGTTTCTTTCGTTCAAAACGGTGGATTTTTGTGAAATCACGATAAAACTGCTGTTTTAAACTTGCAAAAACATATAAAAACGCTGTTTTGAACTATTCAAACTGATAAATTCATGTTTCTTTCGTGTGAAACGGCGATTTATGAGAAATGACGATAAAATTGCTGTTTTAAACTTGCAAAAACATAGAAAAAACGCTGTTTTCAACTATTTAAACTGATAAATTCATGTTTCTTTCGTGTGAAACGGCGATTTATGAGAAATGACGATATAATTGCTGTTTTAAACTTGCAAAAACATAGAAAAACGCTGTTTTTAACTATTCAAACTGATAAATTCAGGTTTCTTTCGTTCGAAACGGTGGATTTTTGTGAAATCACGATAAAACTGTTGTTTTAAACTTGCAAAAACATAGAAAAACTCTGTTTTGAACTATTCAAACTGATAAATTCATGTTTCTTTCGTGTGAAACGGCGATTTATGAGAAATGACGATAAAATTGCTGTTTTAAACATGAAAAAACATAGAAAAACGCTGTTTTTAACTATTCAAACTGACAAATTCATGTTTTTTTCGTGTGAAACGGCGATTTATGAGAAATGACGATAAAATTGCTGTTTTAAAACATGAAAAACATAGAAAAACGCTGTTTTGAACTATTCAAACTGACAAATTCATGTTTCTTTCGTGTAAAACGGCGATTTATGAGAAATGACGATAAAATTGCTGTTTTAAACTTGCAAAAACATAGAAAAACGCTGTTTTTAACTATTCAAACTGACAAATTCATGTTTTTTTCGTGTGAAACGGCGATTTATGAGAAATGACGATAAAATTGCTGTTTTAAACATGAAAAAACATAGAAAAACGCTGTTTTGAACTATTCAAACTGACAAATTCATGTTTCTTTCGTGTGAAACGACGATTTATGAGAAATGACGATAAAATTGCTGTTTTAAACTTGCAACAACATAGAAAAAACGCTGTTTTGAACTATTTAAACTGACAAATTCATGTTTCTTTCGTGTGAAACGGCGATTTATGAGAAATGACGATAAAATTGCTGTTTTAAACTTGCAAAAACATAGAAAAACGCTGTTTTTAACTATTCAAACTGATAAATTCAGGTTTCTTTCGTTCAAAACGGTGGATTTTTGTGAAATCACGATAAAACTGCTGTTTTAAACTTGCAAAAACATATAAAAACGCTGTTTTGAACTATTCAAACTGATAAATTCATGTTTCTTTCGTGTGAAACGGCGATTTATGAGAAATGACGATAAAATTGCTGTTTTAAACTTGCAAAAACATAGAAAAACGCTGTTTTTAACTATTCAAACTGATAAATTCATGTTTCTTTCGTGTGAAACGGCGATTTATGAGAAATGATGATAAAATTGCTGTTTTAAACTTGCAAAAACATAGAAAAATGCTGTTTTTAACTATTCAAACTGACAAATTCATGTTTTTTTCGTGTGAAACGGCGATTTATGAGAAATGACGATAAATTGCTGTTTTAAACTTGCAAAAGCATAGAAAAACGCTGTTTTTTACTATTCAAACTGATAAATTCATGTTTCTTTCGTGTGAAACGGCGATTTATGAGAAATGACGATAAAATTGCTGTTTTAAACTTGCAAAAACATAGAAAAAACGCTGTTTTTAACTATTCAAACTGACAAATTCATGTTTCTTTCGTGTGAAACGGCGATTTATGAGAAATGACAATAAAATTTCTGTTTTAAACTTGCAAAAACATAGAAAAACGCTGTTTTTAACTATTCAAACTGATAAATTCATGTTTCTTTCGTGTGAAACGGCGATTTATGAGAAATGACGATAAAATTGCTGTTTTAAACTTGCAAAAACATAGAAAAAACGCTGTTTTTAACTATTCAAACTGATAAATTCAGGTTTCTTTCGTTCGAAACGGTGGATTTTTGTGATATCACGATAAAACTGTTGTTTTAAACTTGCAAAAACATAGAAAAACTCTGTTTTGAACTATTCAAACTGATAAATTCATGTTTCTTTCGTGTGAAACGGCGATTTATGAGAAATGACGATAAAATTGCTGTTTTAAACATGAAAAACATAGAAAAACGCTGTTTTTAACTACTCAAACTGACAAATTCATGTTTTTTTCGTGTGAAACGGCGATTTATGAGAAATGACGATAAAATTGCTGTTTTAAACATGAAAAACATAGAAAAACGCTGTTTTGAACTATTCAAACTGACAAATTCATGTTTCTTTCGTGTGAAACGGCGATTTATGAGAAATGACGATAAAATTGCTGTTTTAAACTTGCAAAAACATAGAAAAACGCTGTTTTTAACTATTCAAACTGACAAATTCATGTTTCTTTCGTGTGAAACGGCGATTTATGAGAAATGACGATAAAATTGCTGTTTTAAACTTGCAAAAACATAGAAAAACGCTGTTTTCAACTATTCAAACTGACAAATTCATGTTTCTTTCGTGTGAAACGGCGATTTATGAGAAATGACGATAAAATTGCTGTTTTAAACATGAAAAAACATAGATAAACGCTGTTTTGAACTATTCAAACTGACAAATTCATGTTTCTTTCGTGTGAAACGGCGATTTATGAGAAATGACGCTAAAATTGCTGTTTTAAACTTGCAAAAACATAGAAAAACGCTGTTTTGAACTATTCAAACTGACAAATTCATGTTTCTTTCGTGTAAAACGGCGATTTATGAGAAATGACGATAAAATTGCTGTTTTAAACTTGCAAAAACATAGAAAAACGCTGTTTTTAACTATTCAAACTGATAAATTCATGTTTCTTTCGTGTGAAACGGCGATTTATGAGAAATGACGATAAAATTGCTGTTTTAAACTTGCAAAAACATAGAAAAACGCTGTTTTTAACTATTCAAACTGACAAATTCATGTTTCTTTCGTGTGAAACGGCGATTTATGAGAAATGACGATAAAATTGCTGTTTTAAACATGAAAAAACATAGAAAAACGCTGTTTTGAACTATTCAAACTGACAAATTCATGTTTCTTTCGTGTGAAACGGCGATTTATGAGAAATGACGATAAAATTGCTGTTTTAAACTTGCAAAAACATAGAAAAACGCTGTTTTGAACTATTCAAACTGACAAATTCATGTTTCTTTCGTGTGAAACGGCGATTTATGAGAAATGACGATAAAATTGCTGTTTTAAACTTGCAAAAACATAGAAAAAACGCTGTTTTTAACTATTCAAACTGACAAATACATGTTTTTTTCGTGTGAAACGGCGATTTATGAGAAATGACGATAAAATTGCTGTTTTAAACTTGCAAAAACATAGAAAAACGCTGTTTTGAACTATTCAAACTGACAAATTCATGTTTCTTTTGTGTGAAACGGCGATTTATGAGAAATGACGATAAAATTGCTGTTTTAAACTTGCAAAAACATAGAAAAACGCTGTTTTTAACTATTCAAACTGATAAATTCAGGTTTCTTTCGTTCAAAACGGTGGATTTTTGTGAAATCACGATAAAACTGCTGTTTTAAACTTGCAAAAACATATAAAAACGCTGTTTTGAACTATTCAAACTGATAAATTCATGTTTCTTTCGTGTGAAACGGCGATTTATGAGAAATGACGATAAAATTGCTGTTTTAAACTTGCAAAAACATAGAAAAACGCTGTTTTTAACTATTCAAACTGATAAATTCATGTTTCTTTCGTGTGAAACGGCGATTTATGAGAAATGACGATATAATTGCTGTTTTAAACTTGCAAAAACATAGAAAAACGCTGTTTTTAACTATTCAAACTGATAAATTCAGGTTTCTTTCGTTCGAAACGGTGGATTTTTGTGAAATCACGATAAAACTGTTGTTTTAAACTTGCAAAAACATAGAAAAACTCTGTTTTGAACTATTCAAACTGATAAATTCATGTTTCTTTCGTGTGAAACGGCGATTTATGAGAAATGACGATAAAATTGCTGTTTTAAACATGAAAAAACATAGAAAAAACGCTGTTTTTAACTATTCAAACTGACAAATTCATGTTTTTTTCGTGTGAAACGGCGATTTATAAGAAATGACGATAAAATTGCTGTTTTAAACATGAAAAAACATAGAAAAACGCTGTTTTGAACTATTCAAACTGACAAATTCATGTTTCTTTCGTGTAAAACGGCGATTTATGAGAAATGACGATAAAATTGCTGTTTTAAACTTGCAAAAACATAGAAAAACGCTGTTTTTAACTATTCAAACTGACAAATTCATGTTTTTTTCGTGTGAAACGGCGATTTATGAGAAATGACGATAAAATTGCTGTTTTAAACATGAAAAAACATAGAAAAACGCTGTTTTGAACTATTCAAACTGACAAATTCATGTTTCTTTCGTGTGAAACGACGATTTATGAGAAATGACGATAAAATTGCTGTTTTAAACTTGCAAAAACATAGAAAAACGCTGTTTTGAACTATTTAAACTGACAAATTCATGTTTCTTTCGTGTGAAACGGCGATTTATGAGAAATGACGATAAAATTGCTGTTTTAAACTTGCAAAAACATAGAAAAACGCTGTTTTTAACTATTCAAACTGATAAATTCAGGTTTCTTTCGTTCAAAACGGTGGATTTTTGTGAAATCACGATAAAACTGCTGTTTTAAACTTGCAAAAACATATAAAAACGCTGTTTTGAACTATTCAAACTGATAAATTCATGTTTCTTTCGTGTGAAACGGCGATTTATGAGAAATGACGATAAAATTGCTGTTTTAAACTTGCAAAAACATAGAAAAACGCTGTTTTTAACTATTCAAACTGATAAATTCATGTTTCTTTCGTGTGAAACGGCGATTTATGAGAAATGATGATAAAATTGCTGTTTTAAACTTGCAAAAACATAGAAAAATGCTGTTTTTAACTATTCAAACTGACAAATTCATGTTTTTTTCGTGTGAAACGGCGATTTATGAGAAATGACGATAAAATTGCTGTTTTAAACTTGCAAAAACATAGAAAAACGCTGTTTTTTACTATTCAAACTGATAAATTCATGTTTCTTTCGTGTGAAACGGCGATTTATGAGAAATGACGATAAAATTGCTGTTTTAAACTTGCAAAAACATAGAAAAACGCTGTTTTTAACTATTCAAACTGACAAATTCATGTTTCTTTCGTGTGAAACGGCGATTTATGAGAAATGACGATAAAATTTCTGTTTTAAACTTGCAAAAACATAGAAAAACGCTGTTTTTAACTATTCAAACTGATAAATTCATGTTTCTTTCGTGTGAAACGGCGATTTATGAGAAATGACGATAAAATTGCTGTTTTAAACTTGCAAAAACATAGAAAAACGCTGTTTTAAACTATTCAAACTGATAAATTCAGGTTTCTTTCGTTCGAAACGGTGGATTTTTGTGAAATCACGATAAAACTGTTGTTTTAAACTTGCAAAAACATAGAAAAACTCTGTTTTGAACTATTCAAACTGATAAATTCATGTTTCTTTCGTGTGAAACGGCGATTTATGAGAAATGACGATAAAATTGCTGTTTTAAACATGAAAAAACATAGAAAAACGCTGTTTTTAACTACTCAAACTGACAAATTCATGTTTTTTTCGTGTGAAACGGCGATTTATGAGAAATGACGATAAAATTGCTGTTTTAAACATGAAAAACATAGAAAAACGCTGTTTTGAACTATTCAAACTGACAAATTCATGTTTCTTTCGTGTGAAACGGCGATTTATGAGAAATGACGATAAAATTGCTGTTTTAAACTTGCAAAAACATAGAAAAACGCTGTTTTTAACTATTCAAACTGACAAATTCATGTTTCTTTCGTGTGAAACGGCGATTTATGAGAAATGACGATAAAATTGCTGTTTTAAACTTGCAAAAACATAGAAAAACGCTGTTTTCAACTATTCAAACTGACAAATTCATGTTTCTTTCGTGTGAAACGGCGATTTATGAGAAATGACGATAAAATTGCTGTTTTAAACATGAAAAAACATAGATAAACGCTGTTTTGAACTATTCAAACTGACAAATTCATGTTTCTTTCGTGTGAAACGGCGATTTATGAGAAATGACGCTAAAATTGCTGTTTTAAACTTGCAAAAACATAGAAAAACGCTGTTTTGAACTATTCAAACTGACAAATTCATGTTTCTTTCGTGTAAAACGGCGATTTATGAGAAATGACGATAAAATTGCTGTTTTAAACTTGCAAAAACATAGAAAAACGCTGTTTTTAACTATTCAAACTGATAAATTCATGTTTCTTTCGTGTGAAACGGCGATTTATGAGAAATGACGATAAAATTGCTGTTTTAAACTTGCAAAAACATAGAAAAACGCTGTTTTTAACTATTCAAACTGACAAATTCATGTTTCTTTCGTGTGAAACGGCGATTTATGAGAAATGACGATAAAATTGCTGTTTTAAACGCTTTCGTGTGAAACGGCGATTTATGAGAAATGACGATAAAATTGCTGTTTTAAACTTGCAAAAACATAGAAAAACGCTGTTTTTAACAATTCAAACTGATAAATTCATGTTTCTTTCGTGTGAAACGGCGATTTATGAGAAATGACGATAAAATTGCTGTTTTAAACATGAAAAAACATAGAAAAACGCTGTTTTTAACTATTCAAACTGACAAATTCATGTTTTTTTCGTGTGAAACGGCGATTTATGAGAAATGACGATAAAATTGCTGTTTTAAACATGAAAAAACAGAAAAACGCTGTTTTGAACTATTCAAACTGACAAATTCATGTTTCTTTCGTGTGAAACGGTGATTTATGAGAAATGACGATAAAATTGCTGTTTTATCCTTGCAAAAACAGAAAAACGCTGTTTTTAACTATTCAAACTGACAAATTCATGTTTTTTTCGTGTGAAACGGCGATTTAAGAGAAATGACGATAAAATTGCTGTTTTAAACATGAAAAAACATAGAAAAACGCTGTTTTGAACTATTCAAACTGACAAATTCATGTTTCTTTCGTGTGAAACGGCGATTTATGAGAAATGACGATAAAATTGCTGTTTTTAACTTGCAAAAACATAGAAAAACGCTGTTTTTAACTATTCAAACTAAAAAATTCATGTTTCTTTCGTGTTAAACGGCGATTTATGAGAAATGACGATAAAATTGCTGTTTTAAACTTGCAAAAACATAGAAAAACGCTGTTTTCAACTATTCAAACTGACAAATTCATGTTTCTTTCGTGTGAAACGGCGATTTATGAGAAATGACGATAAAATTGCTGTTTTAAACTGGCAAAAACATAGAAAAACGCTGTTTTTTACTATTCAAACTGATAAATTCATGTTTCTTTCGTGTGAAACGGCGATTTATGAGAAATGACGATAAAATTGCTGTTTTAAACTTGCAAAAACATAGAAAAACTCTGTTTTGAACTATTCAAACTGATAAATTCATGTTTCTTTCGTGTGAAACGGCGATTTATGAGAAATGACGATAAAATTGCTGTTTTAAACATGAAAAAACTTAGAAAAACGCTGTTTTTAACTATTCAAACTGACAAATTCATGTTTTTTTCGTGTGAAACGGCGATTTATGAGAAATGACGATAAAATTGCTGTTTTAAACATGAAAAACATAGAAAAACGCTGTTTTGAACTATTCAAACTGACAAATTCATGTTTCTTTCGTGTGAAACGGCGATTTATGAGAAATGACGATAAAATTGCTGTTTTAAACTTGCAAAAACATAGAAAAACGCTGTTTTTAACTATTCAAACTGACAAATTCATGTTTTTTTCGTGTGAAACGGCGATTTATGAGAAATAACGATAAAATTGCTGTTTTAAACATGAAAAAACATAGAAAAACGCTGTTTTGAACTATTCAAACTGACAAATTCATGTTTCTTTCGTGTGAAACGGCGATTTATGAGAAATGACGATAAAATTGCTGTTTTAAACTTGCAAAAACATAGAAAAACGCTGTTTTGAACTATTCAAACTGACAAATTCATGTTTCTTTCGTGTGAAACGGCGATTTATGAAAAATGACGATAAAATTGCTGTTTTAAACTTGCAAAAACATAGAAAAACGCTGTTTTTTACTATTCAAACTGATAAATTCATGTTTCTTTCGTGTGAAACGGCGATTTATGAGAAATGACGATAAAATTGCTGTTTTAAACTTGCAAAAACATAGAAAAACGCTGTTTTTAACTATTCAAACTGACAAATTCATGTTTCTTTCGTGTGAAACGGCGATTTATGAGAAATGACGATAAAATTGCTGTTTTAAACTTGCAAAAACATAGAAAAACGCTGTTTTCAACTAATCAAACTGACAAATTCATGTTTCTTTCGTGTGAAACGGCGATTTATGAGAAATGACGATAAAATTGCTGTTTTAAAACATGAAAAAACATAGATAAACGCTGTTTTGAACTATTCAAACTGACAAATTCATGTTTCTTTCGTGTGAAACGGCGATTTATGAGAAATGACGCTAAAATTGCTGTTTTAAACTTGCAAAAACATAGAAAAACGCTGTTTTGAACTATTCAAACTGACAAATTCATATTTCTTTCGTGTGAAACGGCGATTTATGAGAAATGACGATAAAATTGCTGTTTTAAACTTGCAAAAACATAGAAAAACGCTGTTTTTAACTATTCAAACTGATAAATTCATGTTTCTTTCGTGTGAAACGGCGATTAATGAGAAATGACGATAAAATTGCTGTTTTAAACTTGCAAAAACATAGAAAAACGCTGTTTTTAACTATTCAAACTGACAAATTCATGTTTCTTTCGTGTGAAACGGCGATTTATGAGAAATGACGATAAAATTGTTGTTTTAAACTTGCAAAAACATAGAAAAACGCTGTTTTTAACTATTCAAACTGATAAATTCAGGTTTCTTTCGTGTGAAACGGCGATTTATGAGAAATGACGATAAAATTGCTGTATTAAACTTGCAAAAACATAGAAAAACGCTGTTTTTAACTATTCAAACTGATAAATTCAGGATTCTTTCGTTCGAAACGGTGGATTTTTGTGAAATCACGATAAAACTGTTGTTTTAAACTTGCAAAAACATAGAAAAACTCTGTTTTGAACTATTCAAACTGATAAATTCATGTTTCTTTCGTGTGAAACGGCGAATTATGAGAAATGACGATAAAATTGCTGTTTTAAACTTGCAAAAACATAGAAAAACACTGTTTTTAACTATTCAAACTGATAAATTCATGTTTCTTTCGTGTGAAACGGCGATTTATGAGAAATGACGATAAAATTGCTGTTTTAAACTTGCAAAAACATAGAAAAACGCTGTTTTTAACTATTCAAACTGATAAATTCAGGTTTCTTTCGTTCAAAACGGTGGATTTTTGTGAAATCACGATAAAACTGCTGTTTTAAACTTGCAAAAACATATAAAAAGGCTGTTTTGAACTATTCAAACTGATAAATTCATGTTTCTTTCGTGTGAAACGGCGATTTATGAGAAATGACGATAAAATTGCTGTTTTAAACATGAAAAAAACATAGAAAAACGCTGTTTTTAACTATTCAAACTGACAAATTCATGTTTTTTTCTTGTGAAACGGCGATTTATGGACGATAAAATTGCTGTTTTAAACATGAAAAAACATAGAA
Source organism: Poecilus cupreus (assembly GCA_963942605.1). Lineage (NCBI taxonomy): Eukaryota > Metazoa > Arthropoda > Insecta > Coleoptera > Carabidae > Poecilus > Poecilus cupreus. Next base: position 19,020 of record CAWWDY010002054.1, read on the forward strand.
AAACGCTGTTTTGAACTATTCAAACTGATAAATTCATGTTTCTTTCGTGTGAAACGGCGATTTATGAGAAATGACGATAAAATTGCTGTTTTAAACATGAAAAAACATAGAAAAACGCTGTTTTTAACTATTCAAACTGATAAATTCAGGTTTTTTTTATGTGAAACGGCGATTTATGAGAAATGACGATAAAATTGCTGTTTTAAACATGAAAAAACATAGAAAAACGCTGTTTTGAACTATTCAAACTGACAAATTCATGTTTCTTTCGTGTGAAACGGCGATTTATGAGAAATGACGATAAAATTGCTGTTTTAAACTTGCAAAAACATAGAAAAACGCTGTTTTTAACTATTCAAACTGACAAATTCATGTTTTTTTCGTGTGAAACGGCGATTTATGAGAAATGACGATAAAATTGCTGTTTTAAACATTAAAAAACATAGAAAAACGCTGTTTTGAACTATTCAAACTGACAAATTCATGTTTCTTTCGTGTGAAACGACGATTTATGAGAAATGACGATAAAATTGCTGTTTTAAACGCTTTCGTGTGAAACGGCGATTTATGAGAAATGACGATAAAATTGTTGTTTTAAACTTGCAAATACATAGAAAAACGCTGTTTTTAACTATTCAAACTGATAAATTCAGGTTTCTTTCGTGTGAAACGGCGATTTATGAGAAATGACGATAAAATTGCTGTATTAAACTTGCAAAAATATGGAAAAACGCTGTTTTTAACTATTCAAACTGACAAATTCATGTTTTTTTCGTGTGAAACGGCGATTTATGAGAAATGACGATAAAATTGCTGTTTTAAACATGAAAAAACAGAAAAACGCTGTTTTGAACTATTCAAACTGACAAATTCATGTTTCTTTCGTGTGAAACGGCGATTTATGAGAAATGACGATAAAATTGCTGTTTTAAACTTGCAAAAACATAGAAAAACACTGTTTTTAACTATTCAAACTGATAAATTCATGTATCTTTCGTGTGAAACGGCGATTTATGAGAAATGACGATAAAATTGCTGTTTTAAACTTGCAAAAACATAGAAAAACGCTGTTTTTAACTATTCAAACTGATAAATTCAGGTTTCTTTCGTTCAAAACGGTGGATTTTTGTGAAATCACGATAAAACTGCTGTTTTAAACTTGCAAAAACATATAAAAAGGCTGTTTTGAACTATTCAAACTGATAAATTCAAGTTTCTTTCGTGTGAAACGGCGATTTTTGAGAAATGACGATAAAATTGCTGTTTTAAACTTGCAAAAACATAGAAAAACGCTGTTTTTAACTATTCAAACTGATAAATTCATGTTTCTTTCGTGTGAAACGGCGATTTATGAGAAATGACGATAAAATTGCTGTTTTAAACTTGCAAAAACATAAAAAAACGCTGTTTTTAACTATTCAAACTGATAAATTCAGGTTTCTTTCGTTCGAAACGATGGATTTTTGTGAAATCACGATAAAACTGTTGTTTTAAACTTGCAAAAACATAGAAAAACTCTGTTTTGAACTATTCAAACTGATAAATTCATGTTTCTTTCGTGTGAAACGGCGATTTATGAGAAATGACGATAAAATTGCTGTTTTAAACATGAAAAAAACATAGAAAAACGCTGTTTTTAACTATTCAAACTGACAAATTCATGTTTTTTTCTTGTGAAACGGCGATTTATGGACGATAAAATTGCTGTTTTAAACATGAAAAAACATAGAAAAACGCTGTTTTGAACTATTCAAACTGATAAATTCATGTTTCTTTCGTGTGAAACGGCGATTTATGAGAAATGACGATAAAATTGCTGTTTTAAACATGAAAAAACATAGAAAAACGCTGTTTTTAACTATTCAAACTGACAAATTCATGTTTTTTTTGTGTGAAACGGCGATTTATGAGAAATGACGATAAAATTGCTGTTTTAAACATGAAAAAACATAGAAAAACGCTGTTTTTAACTATTCAAACTGACAAATTCATGTTTTTTTCGTGTGAAACGGCGATTTATGAGAAATGACGATAAAATTGCTGTTTTAAACATGAAAAAACATAGAAAAACGCTGTTTTGAACTATTCAAACTGACAAATTCATGTTTCTTTCGTGTGAAACGGCGATTTATGAGAAATGACGATAAAATTGCTGTTTTAAACTTGCAAAAACATAGAAAAACGCTGTTTTTAACTATTCAAACTGACAATTTCATGTTTTTTTCGTGTGAAACGGCGATTTATGAGAAATGACGATAAAATTGCTGTTTTAAACATGAAAAAACATAGAAAAACGCTGTTTTGAACTATTCAAACTGACAAATTCATGTTTCTTTCGTGTGAAACGACGATTTATGAGAAATGACGATAAAATTGCTGTTTTAAACTTGCAAAAACATAGAAAAACGCTGTTTTGAACTATTCAAACTGACAAATTCATGTTTCTTTCGTGTGAAACGGCGATTTATGATAAATGACGATAAAATTGCTGTTTTAAACTTGCAAAAACATAGAAAAACGCTGTTTTGAACTATTCAAACTGACAAATTCATGTTTCTTTCGTGTGAAACGGCGATTTATGATAAATGACGATAAAATTGCTGTTTTAAACTTGCAAAAACATAGAAAAACGCTGTTTTTAACTATTCAAACTGATAAATTCAGGTTTCTTTCGTTCAAAACGGTGGATTTTTGTGAAATCACGATAAAACTGCTGTTTTAAACTTGCAAAAACATATAAAAACGCTGTTTTGAACTATTCAATCTGATAAATTCATGTTTCTTTCGTGTGAAACGGCGATTTATGAGAAATGACGATAAAATTGCTGTTTTAAACTTGCAAAAACATAGAAAAACGCTGTTTTGAACTATTTAAACTGACAAATTCATGTTTCTTTCGTGTGAAACGGCGATTTATGAGAAATGACGATAAAATTGCTGTTTTAAACTTGCAAAAACATAGAAAAACGCTGTTTTGAACTATTCAAACTGACAAATTCATGTTTCTTTCGTGTGAAACGGCGATTTATGAGAAACGATGTTAAAATTGCTGTTTTAAACTTGCAAAAACATAGAAAAACGCTGTTTTTAACTATTCAAACTGATAAATTCATGTTTCTTTCGCGTGAAACGGCGATTTATGAGAAATGACGATAAAATTGCTGTTTTAAACTTGCAAAAACATAGAAAAACGCTGTTTTTAACTATTCAAACTGACAAATTCATGTTTCTTTCGTGTGAAACGGCGATTTATGAGAAATGACGATAAAATTGCTGTTTTAAACGCTTTCGTGTGAAACGGCGATTTATGAGAAATGACGATAAAATTGCTGTTTTAAACTTGCAAAAACATAGAAAAACGCTGTTTTTAACTATTCAAACTGATAAATTCATGTTTCTTTCGTGTGAAACGGCGATTTATGAGAAATGACGATAAAATTGCTGTTTTAAACTTGCAAAAACATAGAAAAACGCTGTTTTTAACTATTCAAACTGATAAATTCAGGTTTCTTTCGTTCAAAACGGTGGATTTTTGTGAAATCACGATAAAACTGCTGTTTTAAACTTGCAAAAACATATAAAAACGCTGTTTTGAACTATTCAAACTGATAAATTCATGTTTCTTTCGTGTGAAACGGCGATTTTTGAGAAATGACGATAAAATTGCTGTTTTAAACTTGCAAAAACATAGAAAAATGCTGTTTTTAACTATTCAAACTGATAAATTCATGTTTCTTTCGTGTGAAACGGCGATTTATGAGAAATGACGATAAAATTGCTGTTTTAAACATGAAAAAACATAGAAAAACGCTGTTTTAAACTATTCAAACTGACAAATTCATGTTTCTTTCGTGTGAAACGGCGATTTATGAGAAATGACGATAAAATTGCTGTTTTAAACGCTTTCGTGTGAAACGGCGATTTATGAGAAATGACGCTAAAATTGCTGTTTTAAACTTGCAAAAACATAGAAAAACGCTGTTTTGAACTATACAAACTGACAAATTCATGTTTCTTTCGTGTGAAACGGCGATTTATGAGAAATGACGATAAAATTGCTGTTTTAAACTTGCAAAAACATAGAAAAACGCTGTTTTTAACTATTCAAACTGATAAATTCATGTTTCTTTCGTGTGAAACGGCGATTTATGAGAAATGACGATAAAATTGCTGTTTTAAACTTGCAAAAACATAGAAAAACGCTGTTTTTAACTATTCAAACTGATAAATTCAGGTTTCATTCGTTCAAAACGGTGGATTTTTGTGAAATCACGATAAAACGGCTGTTTTAAACTTGCAAAAACATATAAAAACGCTGTTTTGAACTATTCAAACTGATAAATTCAGGTTTCTTTCGTGTGAAACGGCGATTTATGAGAAATGACGATAAAATTGCTGTTTTAAACTTGCAAAAACATAGAAAAACGCTGTTTTTAACTATTCAAACTGATAAATTCATGTTTCTTTCGTGTGAAACGGCGATTTATGAGAAATGACGATAAAATTGCTGTTTTAAACTTGCAAAAACATAGAAAAACGCTGTTTTTAACTATTCAAACTGATAAATTCAGGTTTCTTTCGTTCGAAACGGTGGATTTTTGTGAAATCACGATAAAACTGTTGTTTTAAACTTGCAAAAACATAGAAAAACTCTGTTTTGAACTATTCAAACTGATAAATTCATGTTTCTTTCGTGTGAAACGGCGATTTATGAGAAATGACGATAAAATTGCTGTTTTAAACATGAAAAACATAGAAAAACGCTGTTTTGAACTATTCAAACTGACAAATTCATGTTTCTTTCGTGTGAAACGGCGATTTATGAGAAATGATGATAAAATTGCTGTTTTAAACTTGCAAAAACATAGAAAAACGCTGTTTTGAACTATTCAAACTGACAAATTCATGTTTCTTTCGTGTGAAACGGCGATTTATGAGAAATGACGCTAAAATTGCTGTTTTAAACTTGCAAAAACATAGAAAAACGCTGTTTTGAACTATTCAAACTGACAAATTCATGTTTCTTTCGTGTGAAACGGCGATTTATGAGAAATGACGATAAAATTGCTGTTTTAAACTTGCAAAAACATAGAAAAACGCTGTTTTTAACTATTCAAACTGATAAATTCATGTTTCTTTCGTGTGAAACGGCGATTTATGAGAAATGACGATAAAATTGCTGTTTTAAACTTGCAAAAACATAGAAAAACGCTGTTTTTAACTATTCAAACTGATAAATTCAGGTTTCATTCGTTCAAAACGGTGGATTTTTGTGAAATCACGATAAAACGGCTGTTTTAAACTTGCAAAAACATATAAAAACGCTGTTTTGAACTATTCAAACTGATAAATTCAGGTTTCTTTTGTGTGAAACGGCGATTTATGAGAAATGACGATAAAATTGCTGTTTTAAACTTGCAAAAACATAGAAAAACGCTGTTTTTAACTATTCAAACTGATAAATTCATGTTTCTTTCGTGTGAAACGGCGATTTATGAGAAATGACGATAAAATTGCTGTTTTAAACTTGCAAAAACATAGAAAAACGCTGTTTTTAACTATTCAAACTGATAAATTCAGGTTTCTTTCGTTCGAAACGGTGGATTTTTGTGAAATCACGATAAAACTGTTGTTTTAAACTTGCAAAAACATAGAAAAACTCTGTTTTGAACTTTTCAAACTGATAAATTCATGTTTCTTTCGTGTGAAACGGCGATTTATGAGAAATGACGATAAAATTGCTGTTTTAAACATGAAAAAACATAGAAAAACGCTGTTTTTAACTATTCAAACTGATAAATTCAGGTTTCATTCGTTCAAAACGGTGGATTTTTGTGAAATCACGATAAAACGGCTGTTTTAAACTTGCAAAAACATATAAAAACGCTGTTTTGAACTATTCAAACTGATAAATTCAGGTTTCTTTCGTGTGAAACGGCGATTTATGAGAAATGACGATAAAATTGCTGTTTTAAACTTGCAAAAACATAGAAAAACGCTGTTTTTAACTATTCAAACTGATAAATTCATGTTTCTTTCGTGTGAAACGGCGATTTATGAGAAATGACGCTAAAATTGCTGTTTTAAACTTGCAAAAACATAGAAAAACGCTGTTTTGAACTATTCAAACTGACAAATTCATGTTTCTTTCGTGTGAAACGGCGATTTATGAGAAATGACGCTAAAATTGCTGTTTTAAACTTGCAAAAACATAGAAAAACGCTGTTTTGAACTATTCAAACTGACAAATTCATGTTTCTTTCGTGTGAAACGGCGATTTATGAGAAATGACGATAAAATTGCTGTTTTAAACTTGCAAAAACCTAGAAAAACGCTGTTTTTAACTATTCAAACTGATAAATTCATGTTTCTTTCGTGTGAAACGGCGATTTATGAGAAATGACGATAAAATTGCTGTTTTAAACTTGCAAAAACATAGAAAAACGCTGTTTTTAACTATTCAAACTGATAAATTCAGGTTTCTTTCGTTCAAAACGGTGGATTTTTGTGAAATCACGATAAAACTGCTGTTTTAAACTTGCAAAAACATATAAAAACGCTGTTTTGAACTATTCAAACTGATAAATTCATGTTTCTTTCGTGTGAAACGGCGATTTATGAGAAATGACGATAAAATTGCTGTTTTAAACTTGCAAAAACATAGAAAAACGCTGTTTTTAACTATTCAAACTGATAAATTCATGTTTCTTTCGTGTGAAACGGCGATTTATGAGAAATGACGATAAAATTGCTGTTTTAAACTTGCAAAAACATAGAAAAACGCTGTTTTTAAATATTCAAACTGATAAATTCAGGTTTCATTCGTTCAAAACGGTGGATTTTTGTGAAATCACGATAAAACGGCTGTTTTAAACTTGCAAAAACATATAAAAACGCTGTTTTGAACTATTCAAACTGATAAATTCAGGTTTCTTTCGTGTGAAACGGCGATTTATGAGAAATGACGATAAAATTGCTGTTTTAAACTTGCAAAAACATAGAAAAACGCTGTTTTTAACTATTCAAACTGATAAATTCATGTTTCTTTCGTGTGAAACGGCGATTTATGAGAAATGACGATAAAATTGCTTTTTTAAACTTGCAAAAACATAGAAAAACGCTGTTTTTAACTATTCAAACTGACAAATTCATGTTTCTTTCGTGTGAAACGGCGATTTATGAGAAATGACGATAAAATTGCTGTTTTAAACTTGCAAAAACATAGAAAAACGCTGTTTTCAACTATTCAAACTGACAAATTCATGTTTCTTTCGTGTGAAACGGCGATTTATGAGAAATGACGATAAAATTGCTGTTTTAAACATGAAAAAACATAGATAAACGCTGTTTTGAACTATTCAAACTGACAAATTCATGTTTCTTTCGTGTGAAACGGCGATTTATGAGAAATGACGCTAAAATTGCTGTTTTAAACTTGCAAAAACATAGAAAAACGCTGTTTTGAACTATTCAAACTGACAAATTCATGTTTCTTTCGTGTGAAACGGCGATTTATGAGAAATGACGATAAAATTGCTGTTTTAAACTTGCAAAAACCTAGAAAAACGCTGTTTTTAACTATTCAAACTGATAAATTCATGTTTCTTTCGTGTGAAACGGCGATTTATGAGAAATGACGATAAAATTGCTGTTTTAAACTTGCAAAAACATAGAAAAACGCTGTTTTTAACTATTCAAACTGATAAATTCAGGTTTCTTTCGTTCAAAACGGTGGATTTTTGTGAAATCACGATAAAACTGCTGTTTTAAACTTGCAAAAACATATAAAAACGCTGTTTTGAACTATTCAAACTGATAAATTCATGTTTCTTTCGTGTGAAACGGCGATTTATGAGAAATGACGATAAAATTGCTGTTTTAAACTTGCAAAAACATAGAAAAACGCTGTTTTTAACTATTCAAACTGATAAATTCATGTTTCTTTCGTGTGAAACGGCGATTTATGAGAAATGACGATAAAATTGCTGTTTTAAACATGAAAAAACATAGAAAAACGCTGTTTTGAACTATTCAAACTGACAAATTCATGTTTCTTTCGTGTGAAACGGCGATTTATGAGAAATGACGATAAAATTGCTGTTTTAAACTTGCAAAAACATAGAAAAACGCTGTTTTTAACTATTCAAACTGACAAATTCATGTTTCTTTCGTGTGAAACGGCGATTTATGAGAAATGACGATAAAATTGCTGTTTTAAACTTGCAAAAACATAGAAAAACGCTGTGTTCAACAATTCAAACTGACAAATTCATGTTTCTTTCGTGTGAAACGGCGATTTATGAGAAATGACGATAAAATTGCTGTTTTAAACATGAAAAAACATATATAAACGCTGTTTTGAACTATTCAAACTGACAAATTCATGTTTCTTTCGTGTGAAACGGCGATTTATGAGAAATGACGATAAAATTGCTGTTTTAAACTTGCAAAAACATAGAAAAACGCTGTTTTTAACTATTCAAACTGATAAATTCATGTTTCTTTCGTGTGAAACGGCGATTTATGAGAAATGACGATAAAATTGCTGTTTTAAACTTGCAAAAACATAGAAAAACGCTGTTTTTAACTATTCAAACTGATAAATTCAGGTTTCTTTCATTCAAAACGGTGGATTTTTGTGAAATCACGATAAAACTGCTGTTTTAAACTTGCAAAAACATATAAAAACGCTGTTTTGAACTATTCAAACTGATAAATTCATGTTTCTTTCGTGTGAAACGGCGATTTATGAGAAATGACGATAAAATTGCTGTTTTAAACTTGCAAAAACATAGAAAAACGCTGTTTTTAACTATTCAAACTGATAAATTCATGTTTCTTTCGTGTGAAACGGCGATTTATGAGAAATGACGATAAAATTGCTGTTTTAAACTTGCAAAAACCTAGAAAAACGCTGTTTTTAACTATTCAAACTGATAAATTCAGGTTTCTTAGGTTCGAAACGGTGGATTTTTGTGAAATCACGATAAAACTGTTGTTTTAAACTTGCAAAAACATAGAAAAACTCTGTTTTGAACTATTCAAACTGACAAATTCATGTTTTTTTCGTGTGAAACGGCGATTTATGAGAAATGACGATAAAATTGCTGTTTTAAACATGAAAAAACATAGAAAAACGCTGTTTTGAACTATTCAAACTGACAAATTTATGTTTCTTTCGTGTGAAACGGCGATTTATGAGAAATGACGATAAAATTGCTATTTTAAACGCTTTCGTGTGAAACGGCGATTTATGAGAAATGACGCTAAAATTGCTGTTTTAAACTTGCAAAAACATAGAAAAACGCTGTTTTGAACTATTCAAACTGACAAATTCATGTTTCTTTCGTGTGAAACGGCGATTTATGAGAAATGACGATAAAATTGCTGTTTTAAACTTGCAAAAACATAGAAAAACGCTGTTTTTAACTATTCAAACTGATAAATTCATGTTTCTTTCGTGTGAAACGGCGATTTATGAGAAATGACGATAAAATTGCTGTTTTAAACTTGCAAAAACATAGAAAAATGCTGTTTTTAACTATTCAAACTGATAAATTCAGGTTTCTTTCGTTCGAAACGGTGGATTTTTGTGAAATCACGATAAAACTGTTGTTTTAAACTTGCAAAAACATAGAAAAACTCTGTTTTGAACTATTCAAACTGATAAATTCATGTTTCTTTCGTGTGAAACGGCGATTTATGAGAAATGACGATAAAATTGCTGTTTTAAACATGAAAAACATAGAAAAACGCTGTTTTGAACTATTCAAACTGACAAATTCATGTTTCTTTCGTGTGAAACGGCGATTTATGAGAAATGATGATAAAATTGCTGTTTTAAACTTGCAAAAACATAGAAAAACGCTGTTTTTAACTATTCAAACTGACAAATTCATGTTTTTTCGTGTGAAACGGCGATTTATGAGAAATGACGATAAAATTGCTGTTTTAAACATGAAAAAACATAGAAAAACGCTGTTTTGAACTATTCAAACTGACAAATTCATGTTTCTTTCGTGTGAAACGGCGATTTATGAGAAATGACGATAAAATTGCTGTTTTAAACTTGCAAAAACCTAGAAAAACGCTGTTTTGAACTATTCAAACTGACAAATTCATGTTTCTTTCGTGTGAAACGGCGATTTATGAGAAATGACGATAAAATTGCTGTTTTAAACTTGCAAAAACATAGAAAAACGCTGTTTTTTACTATTCAAACTGATAAATTCATGTTTCTTTCGTGTGAAACGGCGATTTATGAGAAATGACGATAAAATTGCTGTTTTAAACTTGCAAAAACATAGAAAAACGCTGTTTTTAACTATTCAAACTGACAAATTCATGTTTCTTTCGTGTGAAACGGCGATTTATGAAAAATGACGATAAAATTGCTGTTTTAAACTTGCAAAAACATAGAAAAACGCTGTTTTCAACTATTCAAACTGACAAATTCATGTTTCTTTCGTGTGAAACGGCGATTTATGAGAAATGACGATAAAATTGCTGTTTTAAACATGAAAAAACATAGATAAACGCTGTTTTGAACTATTCAAACTGACAAATTCATGTTTCTTTTGTGTGAAACGGCGATTTATGAGAAATGACGCTAAAATTGCTGTTTTAAACTTGCAAAAACATAGAAAAACGCTGTTTTGAACTATTCAAACTGACAAATTCATGTTTCTTTCGTGTGAAACGGCGAATTATGAGAAATGACGATAAAATTGCTGTTTTTAACTTGCAAAAACATAGAAAAACGCTGTTTTTAACTATTCAAACTGACAAATTCATGTTTCTTTCGTGTGAAACGGCGATTTATGAGAAATGACGATAAAATTGCTGTTTTAAACTTGCAAAAACATAGAAAAACGCTGTTTTCAACTATTCAAACTGACAAATTCATGTTTCTTTCGTGTGAAACGGCGATTTATGAGAAATGACGATAAAATTGCTGTTTTAAACTTGCAAAAACATAGAAAAACGCTGTTTTTAACTATTCAAACTGATAAATTCATGTTTCTTTCGTGTGAAACGGCGATTTATGAGAAATGACGATAAAATTGCTGTTTTAAACTTGCAAAAACATAGAAAAAGGCTGTTTTTAACTATTCAAACTGATAAATTCAGGTTTCTTTCGTTCAAAACGGTGGATTTTTGTGAAATCACGATAAAACTGCTGTTTTAAACTTGCAAAAACATATAAAAACGCTGTTTTGATCTATTCAAACTGATAAATTCATGTTTCTTTCGTGTGAAAGGCGATTTTTGAGAAATGACGATAAAATTGCTGTTTTAAACTTGCAAAAACATAGAAAAACGCTGTTTTTAACTATTCAAACTGATAAATTCATGTTTCTTTAGTGTGAAACGGCGATTTATGAGAAATGACGATAAAATTGCTGTTTTAAACTTGCAAAAACATAAAAAAACGCTGTTTTTAACTATTCAAACTGATAAATTCAGGTTTCTTTCGTTCGAAACGGTGGATTTTTGTGAAATCACGATAAAACTGTTGTTTTAAACTTGCAAAAACATAGAAAAACTCTGTTTTGAACTATTCAAACTGATAAATTCATGTTTCTTTCGTGTGAAACGGCGATTTATGAGAAATGACGATAAAATTGCTGTTTTAAACATGAAAAAACATAGAAAAACGCTGTTTTTAACTATTCAAACTGACAAATTCATGTTTTTTTCGTGTGAAACGGCGATTTATGGACGATAAAATTGCTGTTTTAAACATGAAAAAACATAGAAAAACGCTGTTTTAAACTATTCAAACTGACAAATTCATGTTTCTTTCGTGTGAAACGGCGATTTATGAGAAATGACGATAAAATTGCTGTTTTAAACGCTTTCGTGTGAAACGGCGATTTATGAGAAATGACGCTAAAATTGCTGTTTTAAACTTGCAAAAACATAGAAAAACGCTGTTTTGAACTATTCAAACTGACAAATTCATGTTTCTTTCGTGTGAAACGGCGATTTATGAGAAATGACGATAAAATTGCTGTTTTAAACTTGCAAAAACATAGAAAAACGCTGTTTTTAACTATTCAAACTGATAAATTCATGTTTCTTTCGTGTGAAACGGCAATTTATGAGAAATGACGATAAAATTGCTGTTTTAAACTTGCAAAAACATAGAAAAACGCTGTTTTTAACTATTCAAACTGATAAATTCAGGTTTCATTCGTTCAAAACGGTGGATTTTTGTGAAATCACGATAAAACGGCTGTTTTAAACTTGCAAAAACATATAAAAACGCTGTTTTGAACTATTCAAACTGATAAATTCAGGTTTCTTTCGTGTGAAACGGCGATTTATGAGAAATGACGATAAAATTGCTGTTTTAAACTTGCAAAAACATAGAAAAACGCTGTTTTTAACTATTCAAACTGATAATTTCATGTTTCTTTCGTGTGAAACGGCGATTTATGAGAAATGACGATAAAATTGCTGTTTTAAACTTGCAAAAACATAGAAAAACGCTGTTTTTAACTATTCAAACTGATAAATTCAGGTTTCTTTCGTTCGAAACGGTGGATTTTTGTGAAATCACGATAAAACTGTTGTTTTAAACTTGCAAAAACATAGAAAAACTCTGTTTTGAACTATTCAAACTGATAAATTCATGTTTCTTTCGTGTGAAACGGCGATTTATGAGAAATGACGATAAAATTTCTGTTTTAAACATGAAAAACATAGAAAAACGCTGTTTTGAACTATTCAAACTGACAAATTCATGTTTCTTTCGTGTGAAACGGCGATTTATGAGAAATGATGATAAAATTGCTGTTTTAAACTTGCAAAAACATAGAAAAACGCTGTTTTGAACTATTCAAACTGACAAATTCATGTTTCTTTCGTGTGAAACGGCGATTTATGAGAAATGACGCTAAAATTGCTGTTTTAAACTTGCAAAAACATAGAAAAACGCTGTTTTGAACTATTCAAACTGACAAATTCATGTTTCTTTCGTGTGAAACGGCGATTTATGAGAAATGACGATAAAATTGCTGTTTTAAACTTGCAAAAACATAGAAAAACGCTGTTTTTAACTATTCAAACTGATAAATTCATGTTTCTTTCGTGTGAAACGGCGATTTATGAGAAATGACGATAAAATTGCTGTTTTAAACTTGCAAAAACATAGAAAAACGCTGTTTTTAACTATTCAAACTGATAAATTCAGGTTTCATTCGTTCAAAACGGTGGATTTTTGTGAAATCACGATAAAACGGCTGTTTTAAACTTGCAAAAACATATGTAACGCTGTTTTGAACTATTCAAACTGATAAATTCAGGTTTCTTTCGTGTGAAACGGCGATTTATGAGAAATGACGATAAAATTGCTGTTTTAAACTTGCAAAAACATAGAAAAACGCTGTTTTTAACTATTCAAACTGATAAATTCATGTTTCTTTCGTGTGAAACGGCGATTTATGAGAAATGACGATAAAATTGCTGTTTTAAACTTGCAAAAACATAGAAAAACGCTGTTTTTAACTATTCAAACTGATAAATTCAGGTTTCTTTCGTTCGAAACGGTGGATTTTTGTGAAATCACGATAAAACTGTTGTTTTAAACTTGCAAAAACATAGAAAAACTCTGTTTTGAACTTTTCAAACTGATAAATTCATGTTTCTTTCGTGTGAAACGGCGATTTATGAGAAATGACGATAAAATTGCTGTTTTAAACATGAAAAAACATAGAAAAACGCTGTTTTTAACTATTCAAACTGATAAATTCAGGTTTCATTCGTTCAAAACGGTGGATTTTTGTGAAATCACGATAAAACGGCTGTTTTAAACTTGCAAAAACATATAAAAACGCTGTTTTGAACTATTCAAACTGATAAATTCAGGTTTCTTTCGTGTGAAACGGCGATTTATGAGAAATGACGATAAAATTGCTGTTTTAAACTTGCAAAAACATAGAAAAACGCTGTTTTTAACTATTCAAACTGATAAATTCATGTTTCTTTCGTGTGAAACGGCGATTTATGAGAAATGACGATAAAATTGCTGTTTTAAACTTGCAAAAACATAGAAAAACGCTGTTTTTAACTATTCAAACTGACAAATTCATGTTTCTTGCGTGTGAAACGGCGATTTATGAGAAATGACGATAAAATTGCTGTTTTAAACTTGCAAAAACATAGAAAAACGCTGTTTTCAACTATTCGAACTGACAAATTCATGTTTCTTTCGTGTGAAACGGCGATTTATGAGAAATGACCATAAAATTGCTGTTTTAAACATGAAAAAACATAGATAAACGCTGTTTTGAACTATTCAAACTGACAAATTCATGTTTCTTTCGTGTGAAACGGCGATTTATGAGAAATGACGCTAAAATTGCTGTTTTAAACTTGCAAAAACATAGAAAAACGCTGTTTTGAACTATTCAAACTGACAAATTCATGTTTCTTTCGTGTGAAACGGCGATTTATGAGAAATGACGATAAAATTGCTGTTTTAAACTTGCAAAAACCTAGAAAAACGCTGTTTTTAACTATTCAAACTGATAAATTCATGTTTCTTTCGTGTGAAACGGCGATTTATGAGAAATGACGATAAAATTGCTGTTTTAAACTTGCAAAAACATAGAAAAACGCTGTTTTTAACTATTTAAACTGATAAATTCAGGTTTCTTTCGTTCAAAACGGTGGATTTTTGTGAAATCACGATAAAACTGCTGTTTTAAACTTGCAAAAACATATAAAAACGCTGTTTTGAACTATTCAAACTGATAAATTCATGTTTCTTTCGTGTGAAACGGCGATTTATGAGAAATGACGATAAAATTGCTGTTTTAAACTTGCAAAAACATAGAAAAACGCTGTTTTTAACTATTCAAACTGATAAATTCATGTTTCTTTCGTGTGAAACGGCGATTTATGAGAAATGACGATAAAATTGCTGTTTTAAACTTGCAAAAACATAGAAAAACGCTGTTTTTAACTATTCAAACTGATAAATTCAGGTTTCATTCGTTCAAAACGGTGGATTTTTGTGAAATCACGATAAAACGGCTGTTTTAAACTTGCAAAAACATATAAAAACGCTGTTTTGAACTATTCAAACTGATAAATTCAGGTTTCTTTCGTGTGAAACGGCGATTTATGAGAAATGACGATAAAATTGCTGTTTTAAACTTGCAAAAACATAGAAAAACGCTGTTTTTAACTATTCAAACTGATAAATTCATGTTTCTTTCGTGTGAAACGGCGATTTATGAGAAATGACGATAAAATTGCTGTTTTAAACTTGCAAAAACATAGAAAAACGCTGTTTTTAACTATTTAAACTGATAAATTCAGGTTTCTTTCGTTCAAAACGGTGGATTTTTGTGAAATCACGATAAAACTGCTGTTTTAAACTTGCAAAAACATATAAAAACGCTGTTTTGAACTATTCAAACTGATAAATTCATGTTTCTTTCGTGTGAAACGGCGATTTATGAGAAATGACGATAAAATTGCTGTTTTAAACTTGCAAAAACATAGAAAAACGCTGTTTTGAACTATTCAAACTGATAAATTCATGTTTCTTTCGTGTGAAACGGCGATTTATGAGAAATGACGATAAAATTGCTGTTTTAAACTTGCAAAAACATAGAAAAACGCTGTTTTTAACTATTCAAACTGATAAATTCAGGTTTTATTCGTTCAAAACGGTGGATTTTTGTGAAATCACGATAAAACGGCTGTTTTAAACTTGCAAAAACATATAAAAACGCTGTTTTGAACTATTCAAACTGATAAATTCAGGTTTCTTTCGTGTGAAACGGCGATTTATGAGAAATGACGATAAAATTGCTGTTTTAAACTTGCAAAAACATAGAAAAACGCTGTTTTTAACTATTCAAACTGATAAATTCATGTTTCTTTCGTGTGAAACGGCGATTTATGAGAAATGACGATAAAATTGCTGTTTTAAACTTGCAAAAACATAGAAAAACGCTGTTTTTAACTATTCAAACTGACAAATTCATGTTTCTTTCGTGTGAAACGGCGATTTATGAGAAATGACGATAAAATTGCTGTTTTAAACTTGCAAAAACATAGAAAAACGCTGTTTTCAACTATTCAAACTGACAAATTCATGTTTCTTTCGTGTGAAACGGCGATTTATGAGAAATGACGATAAAATTGCTGTTTTAAACATGAAAAAACATAGATAAACGCTGTTTTGAACTATTCAAACTGACAAATTCATGTTTCTTTCGTGTGAAACGGCGATTTATGAGAAATGACGCTAAAATTGCTGTTTTAAACTTGCAAAAACATAGAAAAACGCTGTTTTGAACTATTCAAACTGACAAATTCATGTTTCTTTCGTGTGAAACGGCGATTTATGAGAAATGACGATAAAATTGCTGTTTTAAACTTGCAAAAACCTAGAAAAACGCTGTTTTTAACTATTCAAACTGATAAATTCATGTTTCTTTCGTGTGAAACGGCGATTTATGAGAAATGACGATAAAATTGCTGTTTTAAACTTGCAAAAACATAGAAAAACGCTGTTTTTAACTATTCAAACTGATAAATTCAGGTTTCTTTCGTTCAAAACGGTGGATTTTTGTGAAATCACGATAAAACTGCTGTTTTAAACTTGCAAAAACATATAAAAACGCTGTTTTGAACTATTCAAACTGATAAATTCATGTTTCTTTCGTGTGAAACGGCGATTTATGAGAAATGACGATAAAATTGCTGTTTTAAACTTGCAAAAACATAGAAAAACGCTGTTTTTAACTATTCAAACTGATAAATTCATGTTTCTTCCGTGTGAAACGGCGATTTATGAGAAATGACGATAAAATTGCTGTTTTAAACATGAAAAAACATAGAAAAACGCTGTTTTGAACTATTCAAACTGACAAATTCATGTTTCTTTCGTGTGAAACGGCGATTTATGAGAAATGACGATAAAATTGCTGTTTTAAACTTGCAAAAACATAGAAAAACGCTGTTTTTAACTATTCAAACTGACAAATTCATGTTTCTTTCGTGTGAAACGGCGATTTATGAGAAATGACGATAAAATTGCTGTTTTAAACTTGCAAAAACATAGAAAAACGCTGTGTTCAACAATTCAAACTGACAAATTCATGTTTCTTTCGTGTGAAACGGCGATTTATGAGAAATGACGATAAAATTGCTGTTTTAAACATGAAAAAACATAGATAAACGCTGTTTTGAACTATTCAAACTGACAAATTCATGTTTCTTTCGTGTGAAACGGCGATTTATGAGAAATGACGATAAAATTGCTGTTTTAAACTTGCAAAAACATAGAAAAACGCTGTTTTTAACTATTCAAACTGATAAATTCATGTTTCTTTCGTGTGAAACGGCGATTTATGAGAAATGACGATAAAATTGCTGTTTTAAACTTGCAAAAACATAGAAAAACGCTGTTTTTAACTATTCAAACTGATAAATTCAGGTTTCTTTCGTTCAAAACGGTGGATTTTTGTGAAATCACGATAAAACTGCTGTTTTAAACTTGCAAAAACATATAAAAACGCTGTTTTGAACTATTCAAACTGATAAATTCATGTTTCTTTCGTGTGAAACGGCGATTTATGAGAAATGACGATAAAATTGCTGTTTTAAACTTGCAAAAACATAGAAAAACGCTGTTTTTAACTATTCAAACTGATAAATTCATGTTTCTTTCGTGTGAAACGGCGATTTATGAGAAATGACGATAAAATTGCTGTTTTAAACTTGCAAAAACATAGAAAAACGCTGTTTTTAACTATTCAAACTGATAAATTCAGGTTTCTTAGGTTCGAAACGGTGGATTTTTGTGAAATCACGATAAAACTGTTGTTTTAAACTTGCAAAAACATAGAAAAACTCTGTTTTGAACTATTCAAACTGATAAATTCATGTTTCTTTCGTGTGAAACGGCGATTTATGAGAAATGACGATAAAATTGCTGTTTTAAACATGAAAAAACATAAAAAACCCTGTTTTTAACTATTCAAACTGACAAATTCATGTTTTTTTCGTGTGAAACGGCGATTTATGAGAAATGACGATAAAATTGCTGTTTTAAACATGAAAAAACATAGAAAAACGCTGTTTTGAACTATTCAAACTGACAAATTCATGTTTCTTTCGTGTGAAACGGCGATTTATGAGAAATGACGATAAAATTGCTGTTTTAAACTTGCAAAAACATAGAAAAACGCTGTTTTTAACTATTCAAACTGACAAATTCATGTTTTTTTCGTGTGAAACGGCGATTTATGAAAAATGACGATAAAATTGCTGTTTTAAACATGAAAAAACATAGAAAAACGCTGTTTTGAACTATTCAAACTGACAAATTCATGTTTCTTTCGTGTGAAACGGCGATTTATGAGAAATGACGATAAAATTGCTGTTTTAAACTTGCAAAAACATAGAAAAACGCTGTTTTTAACTATTCAAACTGATAAATTCAGGTTTCTTTCGTTCAAAACGGTGGATTTTTGTGAAATCACGATAAAACTGCTGTTTTAAACTTGCAAAAACATATAAAAACGCTGTTTTGAACTATTCAAACTGATAAATTCATGTTTCTTTCGTGTGAAACGGCGATTTATGAGAAATGACGATAAAATTGCTGTTTTAAACTGGCAAAAACATAGAAAAAACGCTGTTTTTAACTATTCAAACTGATAAATTCAGGTTTCTTTCGTTCGAAACGGTGGATTTTTGTGAAATCACGATAAAACTGTTGTTTTAAACTTGCAAAAACATAGAAAAACTCTGTTTTGTACTATTCAAACTGATAAATTCATGTTTCTTTCGTGTGAAACGGCGATTTATGAGAAATGGACGATAAAATTGCTGTTTTAAACATGAAAAAACATAGAAAACGCTGTTTTTAACTATTCAAACTGACAAATTCCTGTTTTTTTCGTGTGAAACGGCGATTTATGAGAAATGACGATAAAATTGCTGTTTTAAACATGAAAAAAACATAGAAAAAACGCTGTTTTGAACTATTCAACTGACAAATTCATGTTTCTTTCGTGTGAAACGGCGATTTATGAGAAATGACGATAAAATTGCTGTTTTAAAACTTGCAAAACATAGAAAAACGCTGTTTTAACTATTCAAACTGACAAATTCATGTTTTTTTTCGTGTGAAACGGCGATTTATGAGAAATGACGATAAAATTGCTGTTTTAAACATGAAAAAACATAGAAAAACGCTGTTTTTAACTATTCAAACTGATAAATTCATGTTTCTTTCGTGTGAACGGCGATTTATGAGAAATGACGATAAAATTGCTGTTTTAAACTTGCAAAAACATAGAAAAACGCTGTTTTTTAACTATTCAAACTGATAATTCAGGTTTCTTTCGTTCGAAACGGTGGATTTTGTGAAATCACGATAAAACTGTTGTTTTAAACTTGCAAAAACAT
This sequence comes from Poecilus cupreus, assembly GCA_963942605.1. Taxonomy (NCBI): domain Eukaryota; kingdom Metazoa; phylum Arthropoda; class Insecta; order Coleoptera; family Carabidae; genus Poecilus; species Poecilus cupreus. The sequence continues at coordinate 38,460 of CAWWDY010002054.1, forward strand.
AGAAAAACTCTGTTTTGAACTATTCAAACTGATAAATTCATGTTTCTTTCGTGTGAAACGGCGATTTATGAGAAATGACGATAAAATTGCTGTTTTAAACATGAAAAACATAGAAAAACGCTGTTTTGAACTATTCAAACTGACAAATTCATGTTTCTTTCGTGTGAAACGGCGATTTATGAGAAATGATTGATAAAATTGCTGTTTTAAACTTGCAAAAACATAGAAAAACGCTGTTTTGAACTATTCAAACTGACAAATTCATGTTTCTTTCGTGTGAAACGGCGATTTATGTGAAATGACGCTAAAATTGCTGTTTTAAACTTGCAAAAACATAGAAAAACGCTGTTTTTGAACTATTCAAACTGACAAATTCATGTTTCTTTCGTGTGAAACGGCGATTTATGAGAAATGACGATAAAATTGCTGTTTTAAACTTGCAAAAACATAGAAAAACGCTGTTTTTAACTATTCAAACTGATAAATTCATGTTTCTTTCGTGTGAAACGGCGATTTATGAGAAATGACGATAAAATTGCTGTTTTAAACTTGCAAAAACATAGAAAAACGCTGTTTTTAACTATTCAAACTGATAAATTCAGTTTCATTCGTTCAAAACGGTGGATTTTTGTGAAATCACGATAAAACGGCTGTTTTAAACTTGCAAAAACATATAAAAACGCTGTTTTGAACTATTCAAACTGATAAATTCAGGTTTCTTTCGTGTGAAACGGCGATTTATGAGAAATGACGATAAAATTGCTGTTTTAAACTTGCAAAAACATAGAAAAACGCTGTTTTTTAACTATTCAAACTGATAAATTCATGTTTCTTTCGTGTGAAACGGCGATTTATGAGAAATGACGATAAATTGCTGTTTTAAACTTGCAAAAACATAGAAAAACGCTGTTTTTAACTATTCAAACTGATAAATTCAGGTTTCTTCGTTCGAAACGGTGGATTTTTGTGAAATCACGAAAAAACTGTTGTTTTAAACTTGCAAAAACATAGAAAAACTCTGTTTTGAACTTTTCAAACTGATAAATTCATGTTCTTTCGTGTGAAACGGCGATTTATGAGAAATGACGATAAAATTGCTGTTTTAAACATGAAAAAACATAGAAAAACGCTGTTTTTAACTATTCAAACTGATAAATTCAGGTTTCATTCGTTCAAAACGGTGGATTTTTGTGAAATCACGATAAAACGGCTGTTTTAAACTTGCAAAAACATATAAAAACGCTGTTTTGAACTATTCAAACTGATAAATTCAGGTTTCTTTCGTGTGAAACGGCGATTTATGAGAAATGACGATAAAATTGCTGTTTTAAACTTGCAAAAAACATAGAAAAACGCTGTTTTTAACTATTCAAACTGATAAATTCATGTTTCTTTCGTGTGAAACGGCGATTTATGAGAAATGACGATAAAATTGCTGTTTTAAACTTGCAAAAACATAGAAAAACGCTGTTTTTAACTATTTAAACTGATAAATTCAGGTTTCTTTCGTTCAAAACGGTGGATTTTTGTGAAATCACGATAAAACTGCTGTTTTAAACTTGCAAAAAACATATAAAAACGCTGTTTTGAACTATTCAAACTGATAAATTCATGTTTCTTTCGTGTGAAACGGCGATTTATGAGAAATGACGATAAAATTGCTGTTTTAAACTTGCAAAACATAGAAAAACGCTGTTTTTAACTATTCAAACTGATAAATTCATGTTTTCTTTCGTGTGAAACGGCGATTTATGAGAAATGACGATAAAATTGCTGTTTTAAACTTGCAAAAACATAGAAAAACGCTGTTTTTAACTATTCAAACTGATAAATTCAGGTTTCATTCGTTCAAAACGGTGGATTTTGTGAAATCACGATAAAACGGCTGTTTTAACTTGCAAAAACATATAAAAACGCTGTTTTGAACTATTCAAACTGATAAATTCAGGTTTCTTTCGTGTGAAACGGCGATTTATGAGAAATGACGATAAAATTGCTGTTTTAAACTTACAAAAAACATAGAAAAACGCTGTTTTTAACTATTCAAACTGATAAATTCATGTTTCTTTCGTGTGG